>VDFB02384340.1:0-126867 GCA_007258455.2 Sequoia sempervirens
GAGAGTTTGATGCAACTTTGATTATCACAATGAATAATTGTAGGATTCAAGGCTCACCAAAGAGTCCCACAAGCAATTTACGAAGCCAAACTGCTTCTCTTGCTCCCATTGAGGCTGCAATGTATTCAGCTTCTGTTGAGCTCTGTGCAACTGAAGATTGTTTTCTGCAAATCCAGGAGATCATAGCTGATCCTAAACTGAAGCAACATCTTGATGTGCTTTTCCGATCGGTTATACTTCCAGCCCAATCTGAATCAGAGTACCCATGTAGATCTAGTTGATCATTCTTGTAGAGAAGACCATATCCAATAGTGCCTTGAAGATATCTCAAAATATGTTTCACAGCCATTAAGTGAATTTGCTTTGGCTCACACATGAACTGGCTGAGAACATTCACTGCATAGCAAATATCAGGTCTGGTGTTGACCAAATACATCAAGGATCCAATCATCTGTCTGTAAAGGGTTGGATCTGCACACTTGGATTCTGCTGTTGCTTCTTTCAATTTGTGAAGGTTGGTTTCCATAGGTGTGGACATCGGTCTACAATCCAACATTCCAAATCTCTTCAGAATATCAATAGTGTACTTCCCTTGGTTTAGTATAATGCCCTCTGATTTCTGCCATACTTCTAGACCTAAGAAGTAGTGTACAATGCCCAAGTCTTTCATGTCAAATTCAGAAATTAGATCCTACTTCCCTTCAGCAATGAGGTGATCTCCTATTATCAGCAGGTCATCAACATATAAAATAATTATTAGCATATCACCTTTAATTACCTTGAAGTAGAGATTGGAGTCAGCATCATTCTTGGAAAATCCTAATCCCAAGAGATGGCTGTCAATTCTTTCATACCAGACCCTGGGAGCTTGTTTAAGTCCATAGAGGGCTTTCTTTAGTCTGCATACTGTGAGTCAGGTTTATGTATCACAAAACCTTCAGGCTGTTCCAAATAGACTTCTTCTTCAATGGTTTCATTCAGGAAGGCAATTTTCACATCCATTTGATGGATCTTCCAACCTTTAGCTGCTACAATGGCTAACACTGCTCTCACAGATGTGTAACGGGCAACAGGTGCAAATGTTTCTTCGTAATCAATGCCTTCCTTTTGAGAAAAACCTCTTGCCACAAAACGTGCTTTATGTTTTTCTATACTGCCATCAGCAGCATGATTGATTTTGAAGAGCCATTTGGAAGAGACAACAAATTTCTCTTTTGGTCTAGGCACTATATCCCATACATCATTCTTTAGAATAGACTGATATTCCTCAGTCATTGCATCCTTCCATGCTTGATGTCGGAAAGCTTCTATAACACTAATAGGTTCTGAATTTATGATGTTCATTAGAGCAACATAGCTAGAGAAACGTTTGGGTCTTTTACTCTCCCTGAACGTTCCTTTGGGTGCTGCATGATCCTCTGCTTCTTTGATCATCTTCTTGGCCCAAAGTGGTCTCTTTCTGCCGTTGT
The DNA here is from genome assembly GCA_007258455.2 of Sequoia sempervirens. NCBI lineage: Eukaryota > Viridiplantae > Streptophyta > Pinopsida > Cupressales > Cupressaceae > Sequoia > Sequoia sempervirens. The sequence goes on from VDFB02384340.1 coordinate 1,470, forward strand.
CATTTGTATTCTCATTTGAGGTGGAAGGAAGTTCATGTGGCATTTCCTTAAGATGCTCCCTCTAAATCTCAGGAGCAGGTTCCATTTTAGGTACTCTAGGGGAATAGGTTTCAGTCTCACTAGAACTTCTTGCCCTCTTGAATGCAACGTCTTCTTCAAAGATGACATCTCTGCTCAATTCAATTTGATTCTGCCCGGGTATGAATATCCTGAAGGCCTTGGAGGTTTCACTATATCCCATAAATATCCCTTTCTTTCCGGAAGGTTCAAGTTTGAATCTCTTCTCCTTGGGCACATGAATATAGACTGGACAACCAAAAATCCTAAAGTGACTAATGTCAGGTTTTATGCCAGTGAAGGCTTCTTCAGGAGTTTTGTTGTCAAGATGAGAATGAGGACATCTATTTTGGATGTAGACAGCAGTCCTAGAGGCTTCTGCCCAGAAAGAGGTTTCAATGTTTTGGTCAAACAACATTGCTTTGGCAGCTTCTACAATGGTTCTATTTTTCCTTTCAGCAAGCCCATTTTGTTGAGGGTTGTAGGCCACTGTGAACTCCCTCTTAATTCTAGCACTCATGCAGAATTCCTTAAAAATTTCTGAGGTGTATTTTTTCCCATTGTTTGTCCTTAAGGTTTTTATTTTCTTCCCGGAGAAGTTTTATGTAAGTGCTTTGAACTCTTTGAACCTTTTGAGGATTTCTATTGACTCTTTACACTTAAGGAAATAGATCCAAGTTTTCCTAGAGAAGTCATCTATAAATATGACATAGTATAGAAATCCTACTTTAGAAGGTACAGACATGGGTCCACATAAGTCGGAGTGAACCAGATCTAACACATTTAGGGTTTTGCTCAAACTAATGGGAAAGGATCCCTTTGTATTCTTTCCTAAGGCACAACCTTTACAATTTCCTTCATGAGATGGTTTTAACTTAGGTAAGCCTGTTACAAGTTTTTCCATAGAAGGTAGGGCACGGAAATGAAGGTGTCCTAATCTTCTATGCCAAATCTCATTTGACTCAAAGGTGTCAAGGGTAAGGGCTTGTTTAACTTCAGTGCAAAGTTTGTAAAGGTATCCTTGTCTTACACCTATGATTTGGGCTTTCTTGACAGTTGAGTTTTTAGGCCATGCTAGAACTTTTCCTTCCATAAATGTAACCCTATATCCATTGTCTTCAAGGGCAGAGATGGATATTAGATTCCTCTTTATTCCAAGTACAAATAAGACTCCAGTGAGTTGAAGGGAGAGACCAGATTTCAATGTGATGGAACAAGTTCCAACCCCTTTTACTTGATGTGTAGAGTCATCCCCAATTGTGACATCTTCATTAGACTCTTCAGTCATAGTGTCTAAGTGTTCTCTAAACCCTGTGATGTGCCTCGAAGAACCACTATCAATCACCCAGTTGTTGATTTGTTAATAACTTGATTAGATAATGCCGAATAGGACACAAAGTTCTCAGATCCATGATCTGAATTTGTCTTTCCTTCTTTGGCAAAAGATGCTTGTTGCTTTGATCTGTCAGGGCACTTCATTGCATAGTGGCCATATTGATCACATCTAAAGCATTGCACTTGAGAGATGTCTTTCTTTTTAGAAGATCCCTTCCCATTGGAATTTCTCTTTCTTTTAAAAGATCCTTTCTTGTAGGAGTTTTTCTTATTCCTTTTATTAGATGATGTGTTGAGTACATGAATGTCTTCATCTATGTTTTTTTGTTTGTTTTCTTTTGAGGAGAGTCTTGTTTCTTCTTGAAGGCAGTCAGTTCTTAGCCTGTCAAACTTAGGGAGTTTAGATATTGCACTTATTCCTTGAACAAATGACTCCCATGAGTTTGGTAGGCCTCCTAGTGCAATTAGAGTTAACTCTTTGCTATCAATCTGATATCCAATTGTGGATAATTGATCCCTTAGTTCAATAATCCTCATGAAGTATGCATTAATGGACTCTCCTTTGTTTATTTGAGCATTGTTGATTTGCCTTTTTAATGCAAGAGTTCTGCAGGTGTTGTTGATCTCATAAGTACTCTCAAGAGATTTGTACATATGGTATGCAGTTTCATGTTTTGCTAGGATGGGCACTATATGATCCCTAACTGCATCTACTAGGATTTTCATGGCCTTTTCATTGTTTTCTATCCATTGAGTTTTCTCAGGTTCAGACTTTGTTTCCTTCATATTTTCTCTCACAAGTGAATCTAGCTTATTCTCTCTAAGGATCATCATGATTCTAAATTTCCATGATGTGAAATTGTCTGCTCCTGCAAGACGATCTTCAAATCTGATCATACTTGACATTATGAAGAATGTGAAGTGAATTAGATTCTAGAAAAATTACGAATTTTCTTGAGCAATTTGATATTTAGATTTGATTTGGATTCACACAACATGGCTCTGATACCATATAAATGTGATCAAACCTTCTATCAAATTGAGAGACTAAGGGGTTCTAAAGAGATTCTAAGTTTAAGGATTCTATAAAAATTCTACATCAGATTTTTTTCGATTTCCAGATTTTATTTACTCAATGTGCTGATTGCAGAACATTAATTATTTCAATGTCTGCATATCAAGATTGGAATCATCTTTTGTATGTAAGGAGACACGCCTCCAAGGGATGCGTCTCTTGAGAGGACGTGTCTCCACATGTGGAGACACGTCTGCTCAAGGGACGTATCCCTTTGGGCGCGGGTTTCTCTTACAACCGATAATCATTCGGTTTAAACAAACTTAGCGTATAAACACACCCTTACACATGGCATATGTATTACAAGAATTCAGAATTTTAATCAATGCGAATTATGAACATCATTTAGATAAATTCGATTTTATACATGCTTTATAAAATTCGATTATTTACTTATTTCTAAAAATGTTAAACATGAAGAGTATTTGATCTTATATAAACGATGATGATGCTTATAGCAATCATCGTTTATATCTGACCTAAGCTACCATTCATTAACAAATACGATAATTTGTAATCTTGGGTTTGGCAATTTTTTCCTCAAAAATCATGGTTGGTTGCAGTCTGTATTGGTCACACTTGGAATTGTTGGGGCAAACATCTGCACCACTGGCTTCTTGTAGTCTATTATCGGGCGTCATGCTCCTCTGCAAAAGTTTCGACGATTTGCCAATTTATCCTCAAAATCGTGGCAGTTGTTCTTGGTGTGTCTCTGGTTTCAAAGAGGGGCAGCTCTGTTACCCAACGTCAGGTTGGATGTTTTGTGATGACTTCTGGTCAGCAATTCTGCAAATGCTGGGAGGGTTGGTGGCAGACTCCTCTCAAGTGGCAGAGTCAATGGTTGGCTCTTGTCTCTTGTTGCAGAGCATTCTAAAGAAGGAGCAGCCTTCTCTGTTCTTTCTTGGACATTTTTTTGGTTCTCGTGGTGATTAACATTTTGTAGATCCAGGGAGGGTCTCAACAGCAGCAAAGTGTTTTGAAGAATTTGTGACCAAAAATCCTGCAGATTGTTTTTTGTAGGCTAGTTAGACAATTGACCATTAAGGGAGGGTGTTAGAATATTATATTCTTATATTGTTTAATGGTCAATTATATCTACAGTAGTTGGTAGGTAGTTGGTAGGTAGACATTTAATGTCTACAATAATTTACCTCCTCTATATATTGTAATATGTTCTCTTGTTAATACAAGCAATTTCAAGCAATTTTCCCAGCTAAAATTGTTTCACTAATATGCCAACAAAAAGTTTACTGAGGGATTGGCTATGTATGTTAAATAAGGACTAATTTTATACAAAGCAGTAATGCTGTCAAAATTGAAAAATATATAAATGCAATTTTCACACCTAAAAAGTAATATTAGTCAATCAGCTTGAATCGCATGTAGACCAGATTTAAAGATTGGGCTAGTTGCATGGAATATCCTCAATAGATGAAATATCTGCAGTCTTTGTTTTAAATTGTTAAGTTGTGTTACGAAATTAAAAAAGCTTTTTAGTTTTTCTCATTCCATTAAACATGTAGAAAAGTTACATCAATAAGAATTTCCCTTCTTACAATGCACTTTGATGATGCATCTTATAGGGGTAATCAAAGACACTTTATCACTCTTAATGGAAAAACCTTTTGCAAGCCATGTTACATTTCAGTCCAGTAAATGATAATAAATGTGTCAAAGAAGCCAACCTGTTTTGTAATTTTCAGATGTTCCTTTGCATCCTGGTCATAATTTTCCTCATCTGAATCTAGAACCAGATCAACTTCAAGTCTTGACTGCTTGCATTTTACCCTCACCTAGACATGTAAATTGTAGATCAACTTCATTAGGATTCTAAGAAACTGCTTAAATACAGGTAATTAAAACTTTCATGATAAAAATCTAAAGATTGACATCTGATTGTCAGAAAGAGATACTGCTCCAATTTCTACGTCCCAGACAGTTCCATGGAATCAGAGTCTTTTCATAATAACTATGCAGCTACTGTTTAAGAGGGAGATTTGCAGCAAATACTCAAGACCCCTTTGATATATTTATAATATTTTATTGACAAATGGTAACCTGCAAATGATGTTATTTTTTTATAATGTTCCTTGAAAACATTTATCAGTGGTTTTGGATAGAATTCTAAAAAGCAGTAGTGTGGCTGATAATTCTAGCTCCCATGAGACCATTTTACTGCAAAAGAATCCTGAATTTTTTCAGCAACAACACCACCGACCACTAAGTAAGCATTCAAAATATTCAAAATGCTAGCCATGCAAATAGATGAACAAGCATACCTCCTCACATCTTTCTTTCAATCCATATGGCCGCCAATAAGGGCGAAGGGGATACTGCATCAGATAAAGCTGTAAAAACAAATTCATTAAATCATTAAGAACTCTGCTGAACCAGCTACAATGAATGATCATATGCATAGAGCAGAGGAAAACAATAAAACAATACGCATAGCACAGAGGAAAACAATATGACAATGCACTGGGTCCAAGGGTTGTGCCTCAATGATAACTGAGGACACTTGTAAAAGTGTGACCCAGATTCAAATGCCTCCCACCATAATAAGGCTGCCAATAACCTTGGGTTGGGGACATAAGGTCAATTCAACACAGGTTTGGTCTTAAGAATGAGACCCATAACCTCACCCAGATTATAAAGCAAAAGAAATTATACAAATGTACTAGAGAGAACATTTTTATAAATGTAAAAATAAGCATTATAGCTGCAATTGCATTTATCACTGATCATGGAAGAAACTAGATTGGAAATTCTGGACTACATATGGCCAACTTATTAATTTGTGAATCAGGGAAAAACATTTTCCTCAAAATTAAAATTAATCAATTACTAAAAGTTAATACCTGTTTTACATTAATCGTGAAAATTTATCATGGCCTCCATAAGCTGAACAATTCCTAAATAGCACCCAGAAGACAGGACAGGTAAAATATGCAAATCTAATAGCTTTGATGATGAAAAACACTTTCCCTTTCCCAGATTAAATAACCTATCAAATCTCAAAGATCAACATGATTTTGAAAATTTATACTCTTAACTCATGAAGACAACTTGGAAACCCAATTTCCAGTCTCTTTGCTAGCAGGAGGTAGGGGTTGGCTCAAGTAGGTGCCGCTGACCATCAGTTGTCTCAGTCCATGAACATGCATCATCATTAATATCAAAATTTCTTACATTTTTCAAGAAAATCAAGTGAAAAAAAAGTAAAGCATTTAAATTTTCCAAAATACATGAAATGTCCAGAGACAAATGAGTACTCTTAGCAATCTAATTGTGTAATGAGTTTCTGTATAAAAATTAGACAACTACAATCAACAAAGCTTAATAATACATTCTCTTAACAAATAAATAATGAAAATATAGATTAAATACAAATCATAAGCATAGATAAGGAAATAGGAAATGTGACAACCAAACAAAATAATTTAGGGTTCTGAATAATAAATATTACTTCTTGAATGAGGGATTTACCAAATGCAAGTGTTAGCATGGAGTTTGTAGAGAGCAGCTGAATCGGGAATCCGTCAATAAGAAAAAAGAATGGCAAGAAAACAATCAAAAGTGGGACAACCATCAAGACTGCCTAAATGATAAGGAATGGAAATACAAGAAGATATCAGAAACACCCAAGGACAATGGCATTGGAGAGATTGGCCAATAATTTCAACAGTGCTATACAGTCTGCATGGCCATCTGGAGACATGGGGCTACAGTTACAGGTACATGTATGGAGATGCTGTTCAAACCAAGGTATTGAGGTAAGTGAATAAGTGTTCAACCATATCCTATATAAACATAGTCACGTAAGTGAATAAGGGTTCAGCGATATACCATATAAACACAGTGAAATGTCCCCTCTTCAAAAACAAAACCTAAACTAAACCCTCCAAATCATTTGGTTTCCCTATTCAGGGATTAAAAGTATGCTTCATTGAATTCAGTTTGAAATATTCATATTGAATATTTTATTAAGGCAGTTGAAAAGGGACACATGTAATGTCCCCTTCTCAAGCATAATCAGTTTAAGAACAATTAGCCTATTTTCCGAGTTTTCCCATAGGCTAATTGGTGAGCAAGGGAGAACTCCAACTTTCTTGGAGAGCACACAATTGGTCAAGTGATGATTTTGTTCATGGCAATGAGTTTAGATGTTCTTTGTAAGCATCATGATGCTTTCGAAATGCAATCCTAACCTTTTGGGAGCACTCCAAACTTCTTGGAAAAGCATGCTAATTTTAGACAGTCCCCAAATTGCTTCAATTCATTGTCCTAAGTCCTCAGTGATATATTGGTATGGTCATAATGTCATATTTGTCGCATTTTGATGTTTTCCACAACATGGGTGATTTATTAAATTATTAAATAATTATAACTTAAGTTGTCCTAAGGAGGAAATATTAAAAGGCAACTAAGGTATAAATATTTATTTAAAAGTGTTTTAAGTTGTGCCTCCAACAAGTCACCTAGGCACGAGGGAATCTTTGTGCATAATGAATTATTATTTATTTTGATAAAAAAAATTGTGGAGTACTCAGTAAATTATTATTTTACTATTATTATTTGTTGTTGTTTTAATCAAAAATGCAAATTAACAGAAAATTCAACACAATGAACAAAGAACACAGAATTTATCCTGGGAAAACCCTCCTTCTCGAGGGACAAAAACCCAGCCAAAATATCTCTCTTATATATTGAATTTAAAGGAGCAGAAATCTGCTTACAATCTTGGCCACACACAAAGCCGATATGATGCAATAAAGAATCGCGCCTCACTTAGATGCAAATACACAATTATATGATCTCTCCTTGATGTTCATTTGCTTTATGCAATAATATGATTTGTTGTAGATGCACGAACTCCTTGATAAGTGCGAATGTCTTTTTAAGAATAAAATCAATGATCAAATGAATGAGCATCTCCTTCCATATATACAAAGTAAGGTGCCCCTTCACAAGCAAGGCGACTCTTCACAAGGCCCGGCCTTTAAAATAATATTTATAGATCATTTATTATTTCAATTTTGAGAGAAGGATATCTCCTGCAGCTATAACATCAACACTCCCTCTTAGCTAGGGAGGTATCCTTCTAGATATCCATGGCATGGAGTCTCTCAACATGACATCCAGAATGGCTACACCCATTTGACAAAAAGGTTCATCACGGAGTCTCTCAACGTGTTATCGTCATGGAGTCACTCAACATGACATCCACAATGGCTACTCCCATGTGTGGAAAGAAACATATGCACAAGTGTCCATCATGGAGTCTCTCAACGTGATGTTGTCATGGAGTCTCTCAACATAACGTCCACCATGGCTACTCCCATGTGTGGAAAAACACAAGTACAAAGGGTTCATCACGGAGTTTCTCAACGTGATGCCGTCATGGAGTCTCTCAACATGACGTCCACCATGGCTACTCCCATGTGTGGAAAGAACCACATCTCCATCTTAGAGATGGACAAGGGCTCCCACCTCATATTTCTCTGTCTCAGAGAAATATACACTACAAGGGCTTTCACCTTATACTTATCCGTCACAAAGAAATATACACTAACAAGGGCTTTCACCTCATACTTCTCCGTCACGGAGAAATATACACTAACAAGGGCTTTCACCTCATACTTCTCCGTCACAAAGAAATATACACTAACAAGGGCTTTCACCTCATACTTCTCTGTCATAGAGAAATATACACTAACAAGGGCTTTCACCTCATACTTCTCCGTCACAGAGAAATATACATTACAACAGATCTTCATGATGATGTGACTCCCTCTGAAGCTCCAAGTACTTGCATCAACCTCCTGACCTCCTCATCCAAGGTTGCCTCTGATGAATTATCAGACTCCCTTTGAATGTTAATTCGTCCTCTTCGAAGAAACTGATCACAATCTATATAGGTTCTTCCTCTTCAAGAGATGTCTCCAGTGAATTTATGTGCCACCAACTCAGTCTCCTGGCAATAAGCTTTGTCTTATGTTTGTTCATTTCTTCAGCCTGCGTGTCTTCCTCACAGGATGCAACATGCTCTTCCTCCCTTGAATTCCTTATGCAATCTCTCATCATCCTTTTGCTCCTTGTTCCATCTTGGAAGCATTTTAGAGAAATTAATAATAGTTTAAAACTATCCCGAAGAGAAATATCAATGCTAGAAGCATACATGATTCACTATTCCCAATGTTATTGCATGAATTATTATTAACTATAAAATTCATGATCATTATTCAACCATAAAATACTTATCTCTTTATGTTGGTCAATAGATGTAGTCAGGCGCTTGTCTTGCAGTCTCTTCTCAGCTATTAAATGTAAATGATAGAGTTCCCTGAAATCTCTGAAGCCTCAAATGTATACACCATAGGCAATTTCCAAACTTTACACCAATGCGCAAAAGCTCATATGACTTGAAGAATGAACATTGTTTTTCAGACCTGAGCATTCCATTAAACTCATATTCCACACGACACAAGAATGAGAGGGGATAACATAGAACCTACACACTATCTTCAGCAAGAACCAAAACATAACTCCATTACAGCCCGCACAGATCTTCAAAACAATGTCAAGAAACCAAAGTACAATCGCATCCACTCACACCAATAGCAGCCCGTGATTTTCCATATACAACCACACCACAATCATATACTTCCAGATTTGTTCTCACAGTGATCTAATCCCCACTTGCTGCCTTTAGACGCAATTCCTCCTAATATCTCTATATTGTCTTGTTGCTCCAATATTATAACAATATTCTATCACAGTTGAAGCTTCAAATATCGAACTCCTTGAAAGCACCCGAAGCTTAAAAATAAAAACAAATTCCTCCAAACCTAGAAGTGATCTGAAATCTGCAATTGCTTCTAATTGAATTTCCCCTGAACCTGCTCTAATACCATCATGTTGTTTTAATCAAAAATGCAAATTAATAGAAAATTCAACACAGTGAACAAAGAACACAGAATTTATCCTAGGAAAACCCTCCTTCTCAAGGGACAAAACCCAGCCAAAATATCTCTCTTATATATTGAATTTAAAGGAGCAGAAATCTGCTTACAATCTTGGCCACACACAAAGCCGATATGATGCAATAAAGAATCGTGCCTCACTTAGATGCAAATACACAATTATATGATCTCTCCTTAATGTTGATCTGCTTTATGCAATAATATGATTTGTTGTAGATGCACGAACTCCTTGATAAGTGCGAATGTCTTTTTAAGAATAAAATCGATGATCAAATGAATGAGCATCTCCTTCCATATATACAAAGTAAGGTGCCTCTTCACAAGCAAGGCGACTCTTCACAAGGGTCGACCTTTAAAATAATATTTATAGATCATTTATAATTTCGATTTTGAGAGAAGGATATCTCCCGCAGCTATAACATCAACATTATTTTCCCTCCATAATGTTATAAAAGGAGGTTGGGAGCTCATTGTTGAGGTTAGACATGTTATGATATTGCTTCTGCTTCAAAGAGAATCTATGTTCATCTCCAATTTTCTTGAGGATGAAAACCCTCTTAAAAATATTGGTCTTGACGACGAAACCCCCCCTAGCTGGTTTGGTGGCTTCATACAGGGGTCACAATTGTGCTTGCAAGTGAAGTTTCAAATTTTGGTTGCTTGAGAAATGGAGGCTGTCCCATTTCCTTGATACACACCATACCCCTCTCTTTCTTGGCAAGGCATTGAACGTAGCATTTGGATGGAGAATTGCAACTGATAATCAGCATTATTAGAGGTCGTACTATTGCTCCCATACTAGCCATAAAATTTGAATGTGCAAGAAAGACATCTCCAAAGAGGTCGTACCATGTGCAGGCCATACCAGGCTTGTTGGGGCGTGAGAATGTGAGATATGAAGCGCCTGTTCTTTAGGCCTCAAACCACTTTGTTTGGAGGCATCCTAAGGTTGTAAGTTAATTTTAAGCTTTTGCAAGGTGGACAAATGGTGTTATGTTGAGTTTCCATGAACTTTGTATTTGCTATCCTAGGCGTACTATTGATGTTTACAGCGTCGGGCCTCTTACTTCCAACCACGACCTTGTATCAAAGCAATAAATAAAATATAGCCTAACGGCTATTTAATTTATTGGAGACATCACTAGTGAAGAGGCGCTTCAATTGGGAATAAAACATATTTATTTATTGTTAATCGAAATTGTATGAGGCCAACTTCATATTGTTCGCCACCCTTCATGAGTTACATCTCTTCATTTTGAAGGTCGACATTGCATCTAGAAGAGGCGCAATGGTTTGAAGATCTCCCTTTCAATTTGTATATAAGGAGGCTCAAGTTTCTCATTCATCATCATCTTACAATCATTCAAGAAAGTGCGAATTTACCTACAGCCAAGTTCGAGATTAGAGTGCATCATTATACAGATCGAAGTAATTCTTCTAGTAGGCCGAATTTATCATCAAGAAAGAGCGATATTATTATCAGGAGGTTGCATCAAGTTTGGTACTGATATTTGGCCTTGTGATCAGCCTCATTGTAAAGAGAATTGTTGATTATTATTCAATATATAAGTGATATATTGTTGCTGGGTTTTCCTCCCTCAAGTTGGAGGGTTTTCCCAAGGTATATGCTGTGTCAAATTGTGTGAAATTGTTTTAATTCTGCTTATTTAATTTCTGATCCTAAAACTAACATGGTATCAAAGCGGGTTTAAGCAAGATCATGATCAGATTTCTATAAGCAGCGTACTCTTCCTCTCTTGTTCTCATCTTCGTGTGTCTATCTTATCTTCGAAAATGGTGAACGGGCTCAAAGTTGAAGATAGACTTGAAGGTGCTTCTAACTTCACATCTTGGAAGTTTAGAATTTTGATTGCATTGGAAGAAAATGAGATTGTTGAGTTCGTGGAGAGCGAAGTTTCTGAGCCTTCCGATGAGAATGAGAAGTCACAATGGAAGAAGAATGGCACAAAGGCCAAGAAGATTTTGATTGATTCTGTGAAGGATCATCTTGTGCCTATTATCTCCAAGTTGAAGACAGCAAGAGAGATGTTCAAGACCTTGGAGGGGTTGTATGAGTTCAATAATACAAGCAAAGCTCTTGCATTGAGGCAACAGCTTCATCATATCAAGATGGCGAAAGCAGATTCTGCCATCTCCTTCTTCATGAAGATCACCGAGTTAAGAGATCAGCTTCGTGCCATTGGTCATATGGTTGATGATAAGGACTTAGTCATGTTGGCACTCAATGGTCTTCCTCAATCTTGGGAGCCATTTATCCAAGGCATTAGTGGAAGATCAAAGCTACCAAAGTTTGATCGTCTTAGGGCAGATTGCATTCAAGAGGAATCGAGATTGGCAGCGAAAGGCAATGGGCGAAGTTCTAACAATGAAGATATTCATGTACTTGCTACTCAATCATCAAAGAGGAAAGGAAGAGAAGGGAAGAAAGGAAATTTCAAGAGGAACAGAGATAGAAGATCGGATGGTGCTCCTGAATCTAAGAAGAAGAAGGATCTCTCCCATATACAGTGCTTCAGATGTGACAAGTTTGGTCACAATACGAAAGATTGTCCAACTAGACCAAAACAGCATGCTTCTATTGTAGATGTGGGTGAGGTCTCTCCTCAGGAGAATTCAAGAGACAAGTCAAGTGAATTTCTATTTATTTCTGCCCTATCAAGCAATGTTCCAACAGATAGCAACACATGGTTGATTGATAGTGGCGCCTCTCGTCACATTACTGGATTTAGAGAACATCTTTCAGATTTGGTGGAGAGAGATACAAGCATTCAAGTCATAATTGGAGAAGATGCATGCTATTCTGTGAAAGGTGTTGGAGCCTCCTCTCTTCACTTAGATTCTGGCATCTCTCTTCAGTTGAGCAATGTGTTATTTGTACCAAGCATCAAGAGGAACCTTGTTTCAATTTCAGCTTTAGAGGACAAGGGATATCAAGTTGCATTCTCCGAAGGAAAAGTTCTTGCATGGCCAAAGAACTCTAGCATCAAGACAGCCCGAGTTATTGGTGTTCAACAAGAGAGTCTCTATAGACTTTCCACTCGTCCAATGTAGGCATTGTTGCATGAGTCCACCAGTTCATGTGAGCTTTGGCACAGGAGACTTGCTCACCTTCATTTCAAAGCACTCCCATCCATGGAGAAGATGGTCACTGGCCTTCTGAAACTCAGCCAGGAGCATGAAGGTACTTGCCGAGGATGCACATTGGGTAAGAATACTAAAGGTCTTTTTCATAGTAGTGAAAGTAGATCTAAATGTATTCTAGACCTTGTTCATTCTGATTTGTGTGGTCCAATGTCTGTTGCTTCTTTGAGTGGTTTCTTGTATTATGTAATTTTCATTGATGACTACTCTCGAAAGACTTGGATTTATTTCTTAAAGACTAAAGAATCTGAAGAGGTACTTGAGAAATTCAAAGAATTTAAGGCTCAAGTAGAGAACTTGTCCGCGAAGAGGATCAAAGTTCTGAGATCTGACAACAAAGGAGAATACATCTCTGGAGGCTTCCGTAACTTCTGTATCGAGGCAGGGATTAAGAGGGAGTTTTGTGTCCCTTACAATCCACAGCAAAACAGTGTTGCAAAAAGGAAGAACAGGTCCATTGTTGAGGCAGCTAAAGCTATGACCCATGATCAAGACTTGCAAACCTTCCTTTGGGCAGAAGCATCTAGAACGGCAGTGTATGTTCAAAATCGGAGCCCTCGTCGTATTTTGGAGAACATGACTCTTGAAGAAGTCTTCACAGGTGTGAAGCCTGAAGTTAGTCACTTGAGAATCTTTGGTTGTCCTGCGTATGTTCATGTGCCTAAAGATAAAAGGACTAAGTTGGAACCATCTGGCAAGAAAGGAATATCTGTTCGCTACAGAGAGTCTTCAAAAGCATATAGGATTAACATTCCAGGCCAGAAATAGATAGAGATCAGCAGGGATGTTACATTTGAAGAAGATGTTGCATTCAAGAGATCTAAAGGCTCTTACATGGAGATAGATAATGAAGACCACGAGTCTCCTCAGGACATGGAAGTTGACCATACTCTTGAGATTTAGAGGGAGACTACTAAACCAGAAGAAGATGGTGATCCAGTTGAGCCGTTGGAACCAACTGATGGGCCGAGAGACATTCTTATTGGTCGAAAGAGACCCCTATGGGCTAGGCAAACAATGCAGGAGGCAGAAAATTTTGCAGCCCTTAAAGGAACATTCCGAGAAAGCAAAAGACCACAGAAGTTTCCTAGCTATGTTGCATTAATGAGTCATATTATTGAATCTGAGCCTTCCAGTGTTGAGGAAGCTTCAAGTCAGCAAGTATCGAGAGATGCTATGGCTAAGGAATATCAATCTATCCTCAAGAACGATGTTTGGGATATTGTACCTAGACCAGAAGGGAAATTTGTTGTATCTTCTAAGTGGCTTTTCAAGATCAAGCATGCGGCTGATGGAAGCATTAAGAAGTACAAGGCTAGATTTGTGGCTAGAGGGTTCTCTCAGAAAGAGGGAATAGATTATGAAGAAACATTTGCTCCAGTTGCTCGTTATACATCCATCAGGACTATCATTGCTATTGCAACAGCTAAAGGATGGAAGTTACATTAGATAGACGTGAAGACAACATTCCTTAATGGTGTAATTGAAGAAGAGGTATACATTGAGCAACCTGATGGCTTTGAGATTCATGGGAAGGAGTCTCATGTTTGTAGATTGAAGAAGGCTTTGTATGGCCTTAAGCAAGCCCCTTGTGCTTGGTATGAGAGGATTGATCGATACCTAATGAGCTTGGGCTTCTCCAAGAATGATGTTGATTCAAACCTGTACTTCAAGGTAATTGATGGTGAGGCATTGATCTTGGTTCTTTATGTTGATGATCTATTTCTTACAGGAGAAGGACATCTCATTATCAAATGCAAGAAGGAGTTAGCTTCTGAATTTGAGATGAAGGATCTTGGATACATGCATTACTTCCTTGGTTTAGAAGTATGGCAAAGGCCTAATGAGATCATTCTGAGTCAAAGGAAGTATACACAGACATCTTGAAGAAATTTGGCATGATGGATTGCAAATCCATGTCTACACCGATGGAAACCAATTTGAAGAAGCTAAATGAGTCTGTAGCTAGTTCAAATCTAGTGGATCCTACTATGTACCGGCAATTGATTGGATCGTTGACGTATCTAGTCAATACTAGACTAGATATTTGCTATGCAGTGAGTGCACTCAGTCAGTTCATGTGTGAACCAAGGCAAATACATCTAGTTGCAACGAAGCATATCCTGAGATACTTGCGTGGGACAGTTGGATATGGTTTGAGATATTCTTCCAGTGTGGATCTAAAGTTGCAAGGATATTCTGATTCTCATTGGGCAGGGTGTGTAGCTGATCGGAAGAGCACCTCTGGATGTTGCTTTAGTTTGGGATCTGCGATGATCTCCTAGTGTAGCAGGAAGCGGTCTTCAATAGCACTAAGCACCACAGAGGCCGAGTATATTGCAGCTTGTGTGGCAGCTCAAGAAGCGGTATGGCTTTGAAAGCTCCTTGCAGGATTATTTGGACAATCATTGGAGCCAACTGTCATTCATTGTGATAATCAAAGCTATGTGAAGCTTTCTGTCAATCCAGTGCTTCATGACAGAACAAAACATGTTGAGACATGTTGAGATCAAATACCACTACATCAGAGATATGGTATTGAGGAAAGCTATCCAATTGAGATACATTGGCACTGATGAGTAGACGGCTGATATTCTCACCAAGCCTCTCTCCAAAGTAAAGTTTGTGCACTTTCGAGACAAGCTTGGAGTTGTGGAGAATGAAGCCCTAGCTGAGAGAGAGACTCAGCATCAGTGATCTTCTATGATTTGCTTTAATGCATCTTTCTTTATGAGAGAAATTTGAGGTGAAAGCCCTTGTTAATGCAACTTTCTCTGTGAGAGAAATTTGAGGTGAAAGCCCTTGTTAATGCAACTTTCTCTGTGAGAGAAATTTGAGGTGAAAGCCCTTGTTTCCACCCTCTGGGAGTAGCCATGGTGGATGTCATGTTGAGTGACTCCATGACAACATCACATTGAGAGACTCCATGATGATTTACTTGTACTTGTGTTTATCCACCCTCTAGGAGTAGCCATGGTGGATGTCATGATGAGATGACGACATCACGTTGAGTGACTCCGTGATGGGCACTTGTGCACATGTTCTTTCCATACATGGGAGTAGCCATGATGGACGATATCACGTTGAGTGACTCCGTGATGAGCTCTTTCCACATATGGTGTAGCCATTGTGGGTGTCATGTTGAGAGACTCCATGACATTGGATAGTTGGAAGTATTCCTCCCTAGCTAAGAGGGAGTGTTAATGTTTACAGCATCGGGCCTCTTACTTCTAGCCAAGACCTTGTATCAAAGCAATAAATAAAATATAGCCTAACGGCCATTAATTTATTGGAGACATCACTAGTGAAGAGGCGCTTCACTTGGGAATAAATAATATTTATTTATTGTTAATCGAAATTGTATGAGGCTGACTTCATATTGTTCGCCACCCTTCATGAGTTACATCTCTTCATTTTGAAGGCCGACATTGCATCTAGAAGAGGCGCAATGGTTTGAAGATCTCCCTTTCGATTTGTATATAAGGAGGCTCGAGTTTCTCATTCATCATCATCTTACAATCATTCAAGAAAGTACAAATTTACCTACAGCCAAGTTCGAGATTGGAGTGCATCATTATAGAGATCGAAGTAATTCTTCTAGAAGGCCGAATTTATCATCAAGAGAGAGCGATATTATTATCAGGAGGTTGCATCAAGTTTAGTGCTGATATTTGGCCTTGTAATCGGCCTCATTGTAAAGAGAATTGCTGATTATTATTCAGTATATAAGTGATATATTGTTGCTGGGTTTTTCTCCCTAAAGTTGGAGGGTTTTCCCAGAGTATATGCTGTGTCAAATTGTGTCAAATTGTTTTAATTCTGCTTATTTAATTTCTGATCCTAAAACTATAACGTACCAGCAGCAAATATCTTTAGTTTCGGTCCTATATCTGATCTTCCTTCTATTTCAGACTTGCAAGGTTTCATTTTGATGTGCTTGGGTGTGTGAAGAGAAGCGTTGAAGAGGTGTTTCAGTTCTAGTTGGTGTTCGGGTGCTTCCGGATATTGCTTACAACAGTTGTAATGTGTTTTCAGTAAGTAACAATTCTGTTTTGACAGTGAGACAGCAGCAACAAATTACTATTAGACCTCTTCAACCTCTTGTACAATCTTACAGAGGTATACTTCTTGCTGAGCACTTGAATTCACTGATTATCTATGATTATTCAGTATTGTGGATCATTGCCGCAGTTAATGATGATTTTATAATGCATTGTTATATTGTAATACCCTAGATGGTAGTACCGCCAGTGGCCTCAACTTTGCATCTTGTTGTAATGTCACTCACCATTGAATAAGTGGAAGTGTTTGTAACGGTTGTAATTGCACTCACCACTAAATAGCTGGAAGTGGCTGTGACTGTTGTAATTGCACTCACCACTAAATAAGTGGAAACGGTTTTGGCTGTAATAATTGCACTCACCACTGAATAAGAGTGGAGGTGACTGTGTTATGTAATTGCACACTCCGCTGAATAAGCTAGAAGTGTATGTGCTCATTGCAAATGAACACTCTACTGCAAAAGCGAGAAGTTTATGTGCTCATTGTAACTGCACAATCCATTGAATAAGTGTAGAAGTGTTTTCCTTTCAGTTCTTGCATAGCACACTCCACTAAAGGAGTGAAGTTTTGGCCGGCTCTGTTGTTTAGTGTTTTCTCTTTCAATATTGTTGCATTTTAGATAGTTGGTGTGATCTTATACACCATAAGCTCTCACTCCGTCCATCTTGGGAATTGGGTGATCAGAAAGTTATAAGGGCATTGCACTGTAACTCATTTCAGTTGAAAATGTTTCAAAATAAAATTAGAGTGGTTATTACAACGCAGCTGTGAATAGCAACTACAGGACAAAGGAAAACTTACACTATAGCCACTGTTGATTCCAGCAGCTACCAAACAGGATCAGAGGTGCTGATAAGTTGAGAGGGTTCGAATATGACAAAGTCAAAAACAAAAAGGTTGTCGCAAGAGGAGAAAAAAGATATTGAAGAGAGAGAAATCACAGAAGTTTTTGAGGAGTTATGACTCTTGTAGAAATAATCTATTTAAGAGAGACCAAGCAAGGAGAAGGGGGAACATTGAGAAAATATTAATTATTGGACTTCTTCTCCTTATGGAGCATGGAACTTCAGTTCAATTACTATAAGGATGAAACCACACTAGGTCTGGAATTAGAGGACAAAAAAACCTCTGATATCCATTACTAGATTAGTGGACAAAACCCCCCTAGTTCAGAATTGAGCAAGCTCACCTAGGGATTGCCTATGAGTTTTGTGTAACAGGCAGATTGATATTATTCAACAATCCTATGCCCAGCAATTCTATACAAATTTATTGTGAAGGCTGGTTGATCATGTTATCCCTTGAGCAGGAGTCAAAGTACAGTTTATGTTGGTTTATGGTTCGAATTCCAACATGCAGGACAACAATTGAGTTTGATATCAAATCCAGCCAAGGGAAAGTTTTAAAAAGGGTCATGACTCTCACTCTCATCCATGCATCACAAGATTCCTAACTCTTATTACACATAAAAGACAAGCAACATATTATTGTGCAGCAACCAATAAATCAACAATAGATTTAAGTCAAATCGCTGTTAGGCAGCAAACATACAACCACAAGACAGATCAGTGATTCATCCTTGAGGAGAAGGATTGAGGGTTTTCAGGAACCTAATCCCTTTTCTACCAATAGAGACTCATCCAAGCAAGCTGTGATTCAATCAAAATTCATATCTGTGCTTAATATATAGCAAGTTTGGATACAAGGCAAAACTAGTAAGGCTCATAACTTAAATGAATTAATAATGAAACAAATTTGCTTTCAATTGCCTATTGATTTTAAGCACAATTACACATACTATTGGTAATAATAGCCTGGTGAATTTTGCAACTTAGATAAAGTAAAGGATATAAAACACATTGTTTTGAAATGCTGTGTAATGTCCCCATTTACGACGTCCACTTTCAGTTTGGGTTGATTCTGATACACTTACTCTTTTTAGTAAGTGCTATTTTTAGCAAGGGATCTAGTACTGCGCTTCAATCCTTGGTGAGCCTTATCGAGTGCCTCTGTTTCTCTCTGGCTCAAGTTTTAGGGCGCAATTTACTATTTTTTGGACTTTCTATAAATAGTAAGTCAATTCGGGTTAGCCAGACCTGGTCAGGATGGTCTCAGCAACACATATTTAGTCAATACAAAGTTACTAAGGTTGAATCATTAAAATATTTGAATAATGTTTCGAAAAGTGAGCTTTAATAAAGTACCTTTATATTTTAATGTTGAGGGGTCATAAGGGGACATGTTTGTACCATGATGCCAATTGCAATGACTTAAAGTCATTTTAAAGAGCTTCAAAAGTAATTTATAATGCACTTTATTGGGGGATGCCTAAGGTGAGAATGGAGTTAATTTTTAATAAAGCTAATGTTGAAAAATAAGACTTTAAATTATATCATTTAAAAACTTACTTTTATCCAGCCGCATAAGTGATGAAGGAGGAATTTAAATAAAAATTAAAACAAAGAGCAAAGTGAAAAAGGCGTTGGTTTTAGGGTTGAGGTTTGCCCTAATTTGTAGTTTCTCATAAAAGTTCATTTTGGAGGCTTATTTTTGTTAATTTTCGGATTAGAAATGCAAAGAAGCAGAAAAACACAACACAGAGTAGACAACACAGCAATTTATCCTGGGAAAACCCTTCTACACAAGGGAAAAACCCAGCAGGAAATTATTCTCTTATAAATCATAAATAATAGTGCAAAAGTCGCACTCATAATCAGGCCCTAGAAAGGCCGAATATCATACAATAGACCAGCACTTGAGGATAGTGTGAATTCCTTAGATACAAAGAATATCAACTCTTCTTCTTGAAGCGAATCTGCTCCTCTTGAATGCGAATATTTGTTGAAGGAAATTGAATTGAGAATGGAATGAATTGATTGAATAAAGTGGAGACTCCATCTCCAATATATACAAGAGTTAGGCGAGCTCTCATCTTGCGCCGACCTAGGCAACATAATATTTGTTTTATAATTGATAGGCCGACTTGCCTTGAATAATTATTCTTAGGGAAATACCTCCCGCTGCTACAAAACACTAACACTCCCTCTTAGTTAGGGAGGTATTCTCAACATGACATCCACAATGACTACACCCAATTGTGGAAAACACAACTCAGTCTCAGAGAAATATACACTGCAAGGGCTTTCACCTCATATTTCTCTGTCTCAGAGAAATATACATTACAATAGATCTTAATGATGCTGTGACTCCCTCTTAGTGAGGGCGTCATTTTCCACATCCTTTGTAGCCTCTGTTGGTTTGTCAAACTCCCTCTGAATGTCATTTCCATCTCCATGAAGTATCCTTTAGATCTCCTAAAGGTTTCCTCCTCTTTGAGGTAACTAGTCGTAATGACAATCTGTATAGGTTCTCCTAACGAATGCCAATCACACGAGCTGAATTTATGTTGGAGTTCTTCGGCCATGCAAGAACCTTTCCTTTAGAGAAGGCAACCTTGTACCCTTTGTCCTCCAAGGCTGAAATGGAGACAAGGTTCCTTTTGATCCCAGGTACGAACAATACATCACTCAATTGAAGAGGGATACCCGAGTCTAGCTGGAAGGAAGCGGCCCCAGCTCCCTTTACGGCATAACTAGCATCATCTCCAATTATAACCTGTAAATTAGACTCTTTCTCTACTAAGTCTATAAGATGCTCTTTGTACCCTGTAATGTGACGTGAAGCACCACTATCTATCAACCAAGTATCACTATCAGATTGTACATTACTTGAAAGAGCGGAGATGAATAGGAATCCTTCTAAATCAACTTTAGAATGACTTGACTCCTTTTGATGTGTCTCTATGTCAATTTCTGCAGTAGAAACATGCTGCGATAACTTTAATTTACAGTCCCGAGCATAGTGTCCATACTTGTCACACCTGTAACATTGAATATGAGAAAGATCCTTCCTTTTCGATTCTGGAACAGAATCTGTTTTTCTGTCTCGATTTCTCTTGAAGGTGCCTCTTTTTCTAGTAGCATGTGTAACAAGTACTTGACTTTCTTCATTATGGGAGTTTAGCCCATTTCCTCTTGCTTCCAATCTGGTTTCTTCTTGAATACAGTCAACTCGAAGGTGATCAAACTTGGGCAACTAGGATCTCCCACTGATGCTCTGAATGAAAGGTTCCCAAGATTGGGGAAGACCATTTAGTGCCAACATAACAAGATCTTTGTCTGCAATTATATCCTCAATAGTGCTCAACTGATCTCTCAAATCAAAAAAATTCATAATGAATGAAATGACTGAATCTTCTTTAGCCATTTTTACATGGTGAAGCTGTTGTCTCAAAGCAAGGGCTCTGCCGGTATTGTTGATCTCATACAGTCCTTTTAGAGTATCAAACATTTCTTTAGCTGTCTTCATCTTGGAGATGATCGGTACTAGGTGATCCATCACAGAGTCTATCATGATTTTTCTAGCCTTCGTACTATTTTTCTTCCACTAGATTTTCTCTGTGTCTTCATACGGCTCAGGCATCTCATTTTCTACGAATTCTAGAAGATCATTCTCCTCTAAGGCAATGAGTACCCTAGATTTCCAAGAGTTGAAGAGTTGAAGTTTGAAGCTCCATCAAGCCTATCTTCTACCTTGACACCGATCACCATCTTCTTTTTCTAAGTACCCTAGGTTTCTGTTGTAGATTTGCTCCTCCAAATATCTGATTTTAGATCTACACAAATTCACCTTCAAAGTTTGCCCTTAGGTCTGCAATAATTAGCCTTCAAGGTCTGCCCTTAGGTCTGCAATAATTCGCCTTCTAGGTCTACCCTTAGGTCTGCAATAATTCGCCATCAATTTGCTCAAAATATTCACTTTAGATCTGCATCTAAAGTCTGCTTCAAATTTGCTCCAAATGGGAATGATATTCAATGAAAAGATGCTTAGTCAAATCTGATCAAATATTCCTGAACCCGCTCCAATACCATGTTAATTTTGAGTTCAGAAATGCAAATAAGCAAAAAAACACAACATAGAGTAGACAACACAGCAATTTATCCTGGGAAAACTCTTCTACACAAGGGAAAAAACCAGCAGCAAATTATACTCTTATAAATCAGAAATAATAGTGTAGAAGTTGCACTCAAAATCAGGCCCTAGAAAGGCCGAATATCATACAATAGACCAGCACTTGAAGATAGTGTGAATTCCTTAGATACAAAGAATATCAACTCTTCTTCTTGAAGCAAATCTGCTCCTCTTGAATGCGAATTTGCTGCTGAAGGAAATCGAATTGAGAATGGAATGAATTGATTGAATAAAGTGGAGACTCCATCTCCAATATATACAAGAGTTAGGCAAGCTCTCATCTTGAGCCGACCTAGGCAACATAATATTTGTTTTATAATTGATAGGCCGACTTGCCTTGAATAATTATTCTTAGAGAAATACCTCCCACCACTACAAAACACTAACAATTTTTCATGGATGAGCTTATCGACAAAGGGAGATGCTGCTGGTATTGTACCAGGAGGTCTGAAGAACAAGTTTGAGGACAAAAAACCCTCAGATTCGAAGACCAGTTTTGGCAGTGAAAGACCTACTCAGGCTGGTGAAGGGGTGATTTCATTCAGAGGTCACCATTTGAGCTTCAAAGTTACAGATTATGTTGATCTTATATGATCAGATGTAAATGCACAGAAAATAATTCGAAATCAGACAAAATAACACAACATATACCCTGGGAAAACCCTCCACTTGAGGGAGAAAAACCCAGCAACAAAGATCTCTCTTATATTTGATGAACAATGGCAAGTTTACAAATCACAATGAGGTCTAACACAAGACCAATGTACAGCACCTGGGAATATAGAATGACAGATGACAATCTGCTAAATCACACCTGGGAATGACAGTACACAGATCTGTCAATATCCACATTCATCAATGGTTCACAACCTGCTGTAAGGAGTTCACACTGTCATGAAGCTTTGTGCTGGAGTGTCTTCAAACTGAATGAACTCTACGCTTTATAAAGTTCGCATTGAGTAGAGTCATAGCGCTGTAGATGATCACCCTAAATCTTGAATTCGCACTTAACATATTCGCACTTGATGATATGTACGCAATCTGCCAGCAAGAATTCGCACTAGGAGATGAGGGTAATTCACACTTTCTTTTTCTACTCACAAGATGATCTTTTCACTGCTGAACTCAAATATATTCGCACTTATGTGAATGGCCGAACTGTCTTGTTCTCATTACAATGGACGAATGTTCTTATCTACAATTTGGAGAGGTCGCACCTCTTCATATCATGAGGTCGGCCACAAATACCATTCATAAAATGAAAGTCGGCCTCAACAGATTTTATTATCAAGATGACTTCGTATCTTCTTATGTCGGCCATAGTCAAACATAAAGAATGTCGGCCTAGATAAATATTATGCATGCCTCTTCACAAGAGGTCGGCCTTAAATAAATTGCGAATATCCTTTTAATAATGGTCGGCCTAGAAGTATATTAAATGTCTCTTATGAATTTCGAATTCTTTCATGTCGGCCAAAGCATGAAATACAAAACAATAAAAGTAAATTGAATAGCCAATGGCTATTATTCAATTTGAGACTTCCACAGAAGAAGTGAGCTGGAAGGAGCTACCGAAGCTGCTATAACATTAACAGATTACAGATTTAGAGATGAAGATTTTGATCATTTTTGATACTCGGTTTGTGTGATTTTGGCTTGTGGAGGTACTGCATCGATTGGAGAGAGTTAGGATACATTTTGGAGATGATTTTCATGATTTCTAGGCACTCTGGTTTCAGGACCTGAACTCACTTCTTTGCTCATATCTTGGAGAAGAATTTAAATATCGAAGTGGGTGTTGGCTCAATGAAAGACCCTTTCCTAGGCGTCTCTTTCAAGCACAAGACTGGATTTTTTGGTAAAGAAAATGAATTTTAAGGACAGATCAAACCTCTCTCAAGGGCGGCCATGTTGTTGAGAAGAAACTCATTTTTTTATGCTGGTTTGTCCTTTTCAGTCACCATTAAAAGTCTGTTTTCCTTCACTGTTCTTGGCATTGGGAAAAGAGGAGGATATTGGTGAAATGCTTGGAGCTGTACGTGGTTTGAAGAATTTCATATTGTTAATGATATTGGACAGCGTCAGAAGTAACTTCCAGTAATCTCCTTTTGATAATAAATTAAATGATAGCATTATGCTATTTAATTTATTCGAGTTCACGAGGTTCGATACTTATGAAGAGATTTATATTTGTTAAAGCAACAAACATTAAATGAAATAACACGTCCCTTGTGTTATGGCCAACCTCCTCTCTTGGCGCAATTGGACGCATCTAATTGGAAGAATATTTATTATCATCTTTGGGCGACTTGTATTAAATGTAAGGTGGCGACTCTTCAAGTTGTATAAATAAGAGTTCGCTTTCTCATTTGTAAATAATCAAGTTCATCAAGCAAGTTCGATTCATTTCATACAAGTGCGAATTTCTTCAAGAGCAGGTTGCGAATTCTTCAAGAGCAGAATTAGATATTAAGGAGGTTCAGATTATTATCTGTCTTTGCATCTTGTCTAGGTGCTGAATATTGGCCTTGTGATTGGCCTCATTGTAAAGAGAATTGTTGCCACTATTTATATATATAAGAGAGATCTTTGTTGCTGGGTTTTTCTCCCTCAAGAGGAGGGTTTTCCCAGGGTGTCTGCTGTGTTATTGTCTGATTTTGAATTAATTTTCTGTGCATTAAATCTGATCATTAAAATTTACACATATGATGCTGTTATACCCTTTTTACCAGGTTGAGTTCCTCCAGGAAGGATGGCTTTTGTGGGAGTGAAGGGCTGATTTTCTTGTAGCTGGTAAAGACCTTTCAGTTCCCCATTGGAGACTTAAAAACAGGGTTTGGGAACATGAATGTCAAGGAGAAAAAAAGGTCTTTTTAATGTTGCTGGTCAATGGCCTTTGAAGGGAGACTATCATGCAGCTGTCATGCTTCTTACCAGGTCTGAGGGCTCATTTATCTGCTGATAGAAACATTGTAAATCTGCTCTTTAAATACTCAATTAAAATCTGATTATTGTAGTGATTGAAAGTTATTTCCAGCAAGTACTTATATGTTTCATTTGCTTGCTTATATGTATATATATATATATATATATATATATATATATATATATATCATTTGGTATCATTTTATAATGTATGGCATGTGAGAAAAACAACCAAACAAACCTGAAACAAACCAGTGTTCCACGGGCCTGGGGGACGGGGAAACGGGGGGACGGGGAAACGCGTTTCAGAGACGGGGGGACAAAGGGCCTAAGTTTGGGGACGGCGGGGAAACGGCGGGGGGACGGCGGCGGCGGGGTGGTGGGGTGGTGGTACTGATATAGTTATAAATATACTTATAGTACTTGAAAAACTAATTTTGAAAGGATGTATAATAGTATAACAGTATAAGAATTACATTTCAAATGAAACTATAGGAAATTACTCAAATTACTAATTAGTAAAATTATAGCATAGCAAAAATTTGAAATACTAAATCTAAATACGAAGATATCTTGAATGCTAATTGCTAAATAAAATTTGACAAATGAAATTGTTTTTGTAAAATTGAAGGTAACTAGTGGAGAGTACCTAGAAAATCAAATGAATTCAATGGAAGTTTGTGGGCAATGCCCCCAATGGGTTTGAGGGTTAGCGCCCTTAGTGGGGTCAAGGCGCAGTAGAGATAAAGTGATACCCCTTTGTGGGAAGCCTCGGAGGTCGAGGGCAGCTAGGTCCCGGGGCAGCCCCAAATTAAGACCTCCAAAACCACACAAACCTTCATGGTGTACATCATTTTGCATTAACAATAAAACCCAAATTAAGACCATCAAAGCCACACAAACCTTCATGGAACACATCTCCCAGTCTCCCAGGAAACTCCTGGGCGTCTCCCAAGGAGACTTGGAGACTTGGAGACATCTCCTAAGGAAACTTGGAGACGTCTCCCCGTCTCCCCGTCTCCTTGGGAGACGCGGAAACGTTTCCCCGTCTCCGGCGGAGCTCTGGTGGCGGTGGCGGACGGCGGGGGACGCCAAGTACCCGTCCCCCCATCCTCGGGACGTCCCCGTCTCGGAAACGGGTCAATTTTGGGGGGGAACACGTCCCTGTGGTACACTGAAACAAACTCAGAAAACTACTTACAGCAGTTGGAAAAAAACAGGGAAAAAACAAAAAAAATATTGGGGGTTGTTTATTACATGCTGGCTATTTAATGTTATTAAGCACAATTAAATAGATGACATTTGCAATAATAGACTAGTTAAGTTTGCAACTTAATTGGAGGAAATAATGAAACATATTTTTGTTTTGAATCACTTACTATATAAGATACAATTGCAGAGACGTTTGCAGTCTTAACATAATATATGAATTCTTAAATCAAAACAATCAAAAAAAACTTGATAATTTATTTCCTTTAAAAATGGAATGTCAAAGAACCAATCTTCTTAACAAATAATTAAAATTTAAGTTCATTTTTTTATGTCACTAGCTAGTAAGCACACCTAATGAGCATATGAGACTACCCTTTCGGGAACAAGGAATTTTTTTGTCATGTCCCCTTCTCGTTGACATCTTTCTGAGCACAGGATTAGCCTATCATGCAACCCTCGTAGGCTGATAGACTGGATAGAGGGTCATGTTGGAGCTTGGCTCAGCTTCAGTTGGCAGAGTTTGATCAGTTGGCTTTCGTTCGGGCTCGATCGGACACTTCTTGCATAAGTTGCTATTTTTAGCAGTTATTGGCAGTCAGCGTGGGACCCCTGCTATTTTTAGCAGTATGGATTGTTGGTGTTCAGAATCACTTCAGTGTTCGTCAGCTTCAGACGGATCAGGCATCGGATGAATAATGAGGGAGATATTAATATTTAATTGAATTAATTAAATATTAATTAATTGAAGATTATAATATAAAGTTATAATATTTTATTATAACTTAAGTGATTTTGATAAAGGGGTCGCCCATCATCACAAAGGGGCCATTTGAAGATTAAATTTATAATTTAATATTTGAGCTGAGACTATTGAAAGAAATTAAAAGAAGAGGTCGAATTATTTAAAATTCCCTATCTTTAAGGAATTCGCACTTTTGAGGGATATAGTGCATTTGCCTTGGGATTCGAGCCATTATGCATATTGAGTTATTGAAATTGATCAAGTTTGGTCTGAGCAAGAAGCTTTAGGGTTTCAGTCTCGAATTCATTGGGGAACGTGCCATCTCCATTGAAAGCAGTTCAGAGGGTGTGAGATATCACCTGATCTATTGCCAGTTGAGAAATTTCTTCATCCAGAAGAAATTACAGAGCTTCACAGAAGTCTATTTCATCAGGGTTTCAGAGAGATAATCATCCAGGAAAGTTTTCTATATTGAGGCGCCATTTAATTGATATTCTGGAGATCACAGTAAGAGCCGTACATTTTATTTTATTTGCTGCTGTTACCAGGCCATACTTTTGTTGTACCTGGCCGTACCACTGCAGGAAAGCCGTACTTTGTTCACAGAGGAAAAACGCCTTCATCTTTGGCAGTCAGGCATCATTATCAAAGGCGCAGATCTCAGTAGTAGTGGATTCAATCTTCAGGCGCAAGGGAAAGTGACCTACCTTCTCAGCCGTACCATCATTCAGAAGATCATTTATTGCAGCAATATTGCCAGGTTCTTTAATAAAAGTTCATTGCCTTTTTATTTGCATGTAATAGAATATTCATTGTAATCGTCTCAGAGGACAAATAAATATACTGGCATCCGTATTTCATCATTTCCAGAGTTATATAATTTTTATAGAATTTATTTGCAATTTCTTTCAAAATCGCCATCTTCATTATTCATGCAAAAATTCACAAAAACAGTCAAAAACCCAAAAACCTTCAGAAAATCATAAAAACAGTCAGATACAGAGAAAACGGGGAAACAAGGGTTTCTACAGTGGTATCAGAGCTAAATCCTACCATCCTAAGGGTTTAGCAGTCTTATGCAGCCAGAACAGATTGGCTCTCACAGGTATTACACACGCAGACGTGCTCTGATTGACAGGCAACAGAGTTTGAGCAGGCAGCCAGGAAACATGGCTGACAGGAATGACAGGGCTGACAGAACAGATATACCTAGGGCAGAGATCCCACCTAATAACAGAGATCAGGATGATGCAAAGGTTTTGCTTGCACTCAGAGATCTTCATGCAGGTCAACGACGGTCCGATGATGTATTATAGCAGTTGGCAGTAGCACTTCAGAGATTGGGTACTCCTAGGAGACCGTCACTACATCGTGATGATGAGAGGAGTGAAGCAGGGTCTCGCAGGGCACCTAGGACAGCCTCACGGACAGCAGACAGGCCTACCAGGCCTACATTTGTGAGACAGGAGGCCGAGGAGGTCTTGGCAAGTGAGGAGCATGAGGAGTTGTTCGCAGATACGCTTATGGCAGCGAACGAGGAGTGGGAGTTAGTACCACCAGAGGTCAGAGAACGGATTACCTTCGACCGTTTTATCACTCAGAGGAGAGAACACCATAGAGGTCGACAGGATTGGAGACCTAGACAGCAGAATAATGACCTAAAACATGCAACAAACAGACTCAACCTAGCTATGTTCGATGGTAGTGGCAAGGTGACAGCCCAGGCATGGATTAGCAAGTTAGATACCTTCCTCACATTACGTCCGATGGCTGAGAGAGATGCCATTCGATATGCGACACTGCATCTGGAGGGGGTAGCTTACGACTGGTGGCACCACGGGATGGTGGCATTACAGCATGACCGGATCACATCCTACCAGGAGTTTGTTGACAGGTTGGTAGAGCATTTTGACAGGAAGGATCCGGAATCCTACTTCAGAGACTTGGCCCAGTTGAGGCAGAGTGGCAGTCTAGAGACCTATATCGGTGACTTTCAGAAGCTATCCGTCATGGTTCCGAACATATCAGAGAGGCGTTTGGTAGTACTCTTCATGGAGGGCTTGACAGAGCCATTGAGAGGCTGGATCAAAGCCTTTGATCCTCCTTCATTACAGGAGGCGATGAAGAAAGCACGAAGCATGGAGTTAGCAGCACCGTATAGTAGATTTAACTCCAGAGGTAATTTCTTCATTCAGGGATAATAAGGGCTTTAACAAAAACAGGGACAAATCTGATTTTAACAAAGAAAAATCAGACTTTAAGAACGATTCAAAAGGTAAATCAGCAGCTCCACCTTTGGATCGAGAGGCCCTTAATGACCTACGCAGGAAGAAGCTTTGCTTCTACTGCAAAGGACCCTATGACGCCAATCACGATTGTCCTTTAAGACCTAAGGGCAAAGCAAATCGAGTGATGTGGGCGTACTACGAGGACTCAAAATCAGAAAATTCCGAACAGCAGGAGAGTTCTGAGGATTCAGAGTCAAAGGCTCCAGAGCCTAGAGCCGAGACAGGGCCAGAACTTCAAGTATAGGAGGCCCGCCTATCTAGCATTCAACAGGAGGGCTCTTTCAGGATTCGTGGTGTGTTGGCAGGACAGAGGGTCATTACCCTACTTGATACAGGAGCCACGCATAATTTCATAGATGCTAGATTCGTTGAGAAACGCAGACTCATCACTGAGGAGTTCGAGGGCATTAGAGTCAAGGTGGCCGATGGGTACACTTTGAGATGTGAACGCATGATAAAGGATCTCCCTTTACGCTTGAACAATTATGAGTTCAAGGCAGATTACTATGTTGTTAATATGGGGGATATTGATTTGGTCTTGGGAATGAAGTGGCTTCATTCATTGGAGGAAGTCACTCTTCGTCTCAAGGACATGGAGATCCGTTTTGATGTTGACGGGAAGACACACATACTAAAAGCAATTCGGGACAGCAACATCAAAAAAATTTCTTTTCGCCGGATGGAGAGGCTCATGCGTCACAACATGGTAGAGTGGGCTGCCGAGTGCACTTTAGCACCTATACAGGAGGGACAGCAAAAGACAGAATATCATCCGGACATTCAGCAGTTGAGAATCAAGCATGATAAGGTGTTCATTGATATTCCTCCAGGTAGACCTCCAGACAGGGGCATAGAGCACATTATTGAGCTCGAGGAGGGCGCTAAGCCCGTTATGATAACTCCTTACAGGCATCCTAAGAGATTGAAGGATGAGATAGAAAAGACAATAAAGGAGTTACTTGCTATGGGTCACATTCGACCTAGCAAGTCACCATTCGCTTCTTCGGTTGTCTTGGTTAAGAAGAAGGATGGAACATTATGCATGTGCATTGATTACAGGGTCCTGAATAAGAGGACGATCAAAAACAGGTATCCTATACCGCGAATTGACGAGCTTATTGATGAGCTCCATGGTGCCTGTTACTTTACCAAAATTGATTTACGATCAGGGTATCATCAGATCAGGGTCCGTGAGCAGGACATAGAGAAGATGGCCTTCAGATGTCATTGTGGGCACTTTGAGTTCGTGGTGATGCCATTTGGGCTCACTAATGCGCCAGCCACTTTTCAGTCTACGATGAACAGAGTTTTCCATTCATTGCTGAGGAGGTTTGTGTTGGTCTTTTTCGATGACATCCTTATATACAGCAGGACTTGGCAGGAGCATCTGGCTCACCTGGAGACCGTGTTGAGTATCTTGGAGAGGGAGTCCTTGTACGCCAAGGAATCCAAGTGTGACTTGGGGATGACCGAATTGCTATATCTAGGTCACATTATCAGTGCAGATGGAGTGCGGATGGATCCTGAAAAGATCCGCGCCATTATTGATTGGCCTACACCGGCAAACCTGACACAGTTGAGAGGGTTTCTCGGTTTATGTGGGTTCTACCGCAGATTAGTGAATGGTTATTCACGACATGCAGCCCCGATGACAGATTTATTGAAGAAGGGGGCATTTGTTTGGACTTCTGAGGCACAGGAGTGTTTTATGAAGTTTAAGGAGTTGATGACCACATGCTCTGTTTTGGCACTACCCGACTTTACGAAGCCTTTTGAGCTTCAATGCGATGCATCAGGTGAGGGCATTGGTGCGGTGCTTATGCAGGACAAGCACCCGATTGTGTACGAGAGCCGAAAACTCAGAGGACCCGAGAGACTCTATAGCATTTATGATAAGGAGATACCACATCATGCATGTGCTGTAGCGAATTCTCGATAATATCTTTGTTACAAAAGCAAATTTTGCATTGGAAACTGATCATAACAGCTTGAGAGTATTCTTTGGGGCAGCCAGATCCTCAAATGATAGACAGCAGAAGTGGGTCAGTAAGTTGCAGGCTTATCACTTTGATATCTCGTATATCAAAGGTACATAGAACGTAGTGGCTGATGCACTTTCACGTAGACCATATTTGAGCGCTATGGTTCACATTTCAAAGGACTGGAGGCATATGATAGTGGCAGAGTATGCCAAGGATACTTGGGCCTCCAGCATTGTTGAGGGATCGACAGTTGATACCAGGTATACACTTGTGAATGACTTGATCATTTACAAGAACAGGATATATTTGATCCCCGGTTCAGAGGTGAAGAACATCATCATGCGGGCCTTTCATGACGTGCCTACAACAGGACATCCCGGGTACTTCAAGACCTACAGACAGATTCGGGAGAGATTCACCTGGAGAGGACTCAAGGCAGATGTTCTTCAATACGTGCGTGAGTGCCCTGTTTGTCAGCAGAACAAGTAGGAGAACACGTACCCGGCAGGTTTATTGCAGCCACTTCCGATTCCTGACAGGAAGTGGGAGTGCCTGTCGATGGACTTTATTAAGGGCTTGCCTAAAGCCCAAGGGCGAGATTGCATATACGTAGTTGTGGATCGGCTTACAAAGTATGCCCACTTCTTTCCGATCACCACAACCTACACAGCTACACAGGTAGCAGAGGTATTCTTTCGTGAGGTGTTCAGATTACATGGATTGCCTCGGAGCATTGTGAGCGACAAGGATAGTCGGTTCTTGAGTCACTTCTGGCAGGAGGTGCAGACGGAGATTGTGAATAAGTGGGTGGAAGGATACCTCCGAAATTATATTGCGGGGCAGCAGAAGGCATGGGTCAAGTGGATTCATTTGTGCGAGTATTGCTATAATACAACATTCCACATGACTATTCAGATGTCTCCTTTTATGGCGTTGTATGGGTATGAGGCGCCGAGTTTCCTAGATTTGCTACTGAACGACAGTAGAGTGCCGAGTGCTGGAGACTTGTTGTAGGAGAGTCAGGATACTATGAAGGCTCTCAAGGAGAATATCGCAAAGGCACAGAATCAGCAAAAGCAGTATGCGGATCAGAAGAGGACGGAGAGGCATTTTGAGGTGGGTGACATGGTTTACCTCATGCTGCAGCCCTACCGCCAGTCCACTCTTAGGAAGAGTGGATCAGAGAAGCTTAAGCCGCGTTATTACGGTCCTTTCAGGATCCTGAGGAGAGTTGGCGTGGTGGCTTACGAGCTTGAGCTTCCAGCAAAGAGCAAGGTACATAACGTTTTTCATGTATCACGCCTCAAGAAGGCGTTGGGGCATCGTGTGGTACCGTCTGCAGTTTTACCTCCCTTAGATGATGAGGGAAAGTTGATCTTAGTACCTGAGTCCATCCTGGAGTACAGGGAGAGACAGTTGCGTAGGAGGACTATCAGGGAATATCTGGTGAAATGGAGAGATTTGCCTGTTGAGGATGCTACATGGGAGAGCGAGGATATTCTGCAGCATCCGGCATTGAGATTGCTTGAGGACAAGCAATTTCAGGAGGGGCGGACTGTCATGTCCCCTTCTCGTTGACATCTTTCCGAGCACAGGATTAGCCTATCATGCGACCCTCGTAGGCTAATAGACTGGATAGAGGGTCATGTTGGAGTTTGGCTCAGCTTCAGTTGGCAGAGTTTGATCAGTTGGCTTTCGTTCGGGCTCGATCAGACACTTCTTGCATAAGTTGCTATTTTTAGCAGTTATTGGCAGTCAACGTGGGACCCCTACTATTTTTAGCAGTATGGATTGTTGGTGTTCAGAATCACTTCAGTGTTCGTCAGCTTCAGACGGATCAGGCATCGGATGAATAATGAGGGAGATATTAATATTTAATTGAATTAATTAAATATTAATTAATTGAAGATTATAATATAAAGTTATAATATTTTATTATAACTTAAGTGATTTTGATAAAGGGGTCTCCCATCATCAGAAAGGGGCCATTTGAAGATTAAATTTATAATTTAATATTTGAGCTGAGATTATTGAAAGAAATTAAAAGAAGAGGTCGAATTATTTAAAATTCCCTATCTTTAAGGAATTCGCACTTTTGAGGGATATAGTGCATTTGCCTTGGGATTCGAGCCATTATGCATATTGAGTTATTGAAATTGATCAAGTTTGGTCTGAGCAAGAAGCTTTAGGGTTTCAGTCTCGAATTCATTGGGGAACGTGCCATCTCCATTGAAAGCAGTTCAGAGGGTGTGAGATATCACCTGATCTATTGCCAGTTGAGAAATTTCTTCATCCAGAAGAAATTACAGAGCTTCACAGAAGTCTATTTCATCAGGGTTTCAGAGAGATAATCATCCAGGAAAGTTTTCTATATTGAGGCGCCATTTAATTGATATTCTGGAGATCACAGTAAGAGCCGTACATTTTATTTTATTTGCTGCTGTTACCAGGCCATACTTTTGTTGTACCTGGCCGTACCACTGCAGGAAAGCCGTACTTTGTTCACAGAGGAAAAACGCCTTCATCTTTGGCAGTCAGGCATCATTATCAAAGGCGCAGATCTCAGTAGTAGTGGATTCAATCTTCAGGCGCAAGGGAAAGTGACCTACCTTCTCAGCCGTACCATCATTCAGAAGATCATTTATTGCAGCAATATTGCCAGGTTCTTTAATAAAAGTTCATTGCCTTTTTATTTGCATGTAATAGAATATTCATTGTAATCGTCTCAGAGGACAAATAAATATACTGGCATCCGTATTTCATCATTTCCAGAGTTATATAATTTTTATAGAATTTATTTGCAATTTCTTTTAAAATCGCCATCTTCATTATTCATGCAAAAATTCACAAAAACAGTCAAAAACCCAAAAACCTTCAGAAAATCATAAAAACAGTCAGATACAGAGAAAACGGGGAAACAAGGGTTTCTACATTTTTCCACTTTACCAAACATACTGTTCAAATTTTGAACCCCTTTGTTTTCAACTTCTTGATTAAGCTCAAGAATAAATCCTTCTACACCGGGAGAACTTCAATAGGTCCTCTATACCAATTTGACCTAAAGGACATTATAGGTCATCTCATCTCAAGATTATATACCTATTTTTTTTGGTTTCTGTTGCAGGCAAATGTCTCACGACAAATTTTCACTTTACCCTATAGATATTCATATAATTCAAATTTTGTATCTTTTTGGACTTCAACCTCGTAACCAACCTCAAGAATAAACCTCACAACGAAGCTTGAGAGTAAACCAGGCCACCTCAAACCATCTACACCAGAAGAACCTTGGCAGATCCTAGGAATTTGGCCTAAAGGCATCAAGTTTTGTCTCATCTCAAATACCAACCCTAATTTTATGGTTTCAGTCTTTCAGACATAGGCAATGCTTTAAGCACTCTCACCAGAAAACAGAAAGCTATCAAGCAACTACTCTCCTGAGATTTTAAATTGACAAGAAAATGACAATGGAATTCAATCGATATTTGTTCACTATCATTGGAATGGACATTGTCTGGCTGATCTCATTCACGACATTTTGTTACAGCATCTATTTTTTAAGTTTAAAAAATACATTTGGTTACACAATCTGTTGGGTTTTAAAAATGCAATTTTTCTTCAGGATTGATCAGTAGATGCAATACAGTCCCAAATTGAGGCTCCCAAGATCCCACAACAGCTAAGGCATTAATGATTGAACAAAACTGTCATTAAGGGCATAGTGTGCATTAACGATGACAGGGGCATAGTGTGATGGTTAAGGTATGATGTTGTTTCAGAGGCTAACCAGGTTCAAACACCCACTAGGCAGGTGCACTTGGGGGCTTGACCCAATCCCTAATTAAGGCTCCCAAAATGCTGCAACAAATAATGCATTAATAATTGAACAAAAATGTGGTTAAGGGCATAGTGTGATAGTTAAGGTATGGCATTGTTTCAGTGGCTACCCAGATTCAAACGCCCGCTGGGCAGGTACACATGCGACTTTGGTGCACTCACTGGACCACTCTGCTCATGAGTTTGGATTTAGTGACTACACTCAATTTGCCAATTAAAAGAATAATTGAACTAAAAATGAAAATATTGTTATGTTAATCTCTTACCTTGGTGTCAGGGTCTATACAAGGCGTCAAATAAACGTCGATTTCTCTCACAACTTTGTCTTCCACGGCATCACCAAGTACAGGCGACATTGGCTCATCTTTAACTCCAACCTCCTCCTCCATCTTCACCTCAGTGCCCTCCTCCTCCATCTTCACCTCCATGCCCTCCTCCAATTTGACCTCCATGTCCACATCTTTAACTTCAAAATCTTGTATCTCTTCGTTCTTCACCGCATCCTTCATGACAGTGTCCCCGTCATTAACCGCCACAATTTCATCTTTGTCAGGCACTTCCTGTTTTACGGTCACAGTTAGCGCCTCCAATTTTGGTGCAACAACAGTTTTAGTATCTTCCTTCTCCTTCTCTTTTTTGACCTTGGAAGATGCAGATGGCTTTTGCGCTGCATTTCTGATCTTAAGTTTGGGCTGGAATTTGGGCTTGGGTGCGGGAACATTGGCCTCAACCTTCGGCTGCTTAAACACATCAAACGAAGCTGCAGACAAGCCCCCGAACGGCGAAATGTCATCTTTACTCTCCTTCTTCGCATCGTCATCGCCCATGGTCGTGAATAATATAAGCGTTTCACTCTTTGCTAGGGCACAGGCCTTGTCCACAGGCCTCTTCAAAAGAAACACAGAAAAAAAATTCTTTATGTGGTAGAAAGATGTGCAAGCTTAATGGTGGCTCCCGAGGAGCTTCACCAAACATACAGAATGGCTATCGACCAGCTTTCGATCTGGCAGACCTTTGCAACCCTATTAGAAGAATTTGTAAGGTTTAGTCGATTATCCTGAGATTTTGTTGTGGACGGTGTGGTTAAATCTTAAATTTGGCACTACGACGTTGTGAGCTCGAATCGTGCTAAGGATCTGGTCTTGCCTCTTCTTGTTTGACGTTGGGTACACTAGAGACATTTAGGTTTGAGCTTACCCTAGAATTTTAATGTTAATTTTTTATTTTTATTTTTATTTTTTTTATTTGTGTGGTTGAATAGGAGTTCATTTATTTATTTTTGTTTAAAGAGGGATTTGGCATTTCTCTCACAAATTTAGAAGATTTTGCTATTAAATTTACAATCATGGGCTCATCTCTTTAAAAATGCTCTTAAAAAATTCTACAAATATTTCTTTCAGAAAGTTAAATATTTTAGGATGCTCCCTTTCATGGAACCACAATCTAACTTATCACAAAATCACAATAAAGCAATTACAATTCAAGAACCCAACAAGCAACTACTATAGAAATGTTAAGTTACCAAACACATCCACACACTTTTATTCTAAGAAGGCTCCAAACAACCTCCATAAATCATAGATGAAGCATGCATGCAATTGTCTCCATCCAAAAACCCTAAATAATAATCTCCACATATTTATAAAACCATATTTTTTATTAACATGTAAACCCCATGAAACCATTCATACAAATCTAAATCCATTTAAACATTTGGAAACCCACAAATATTAAATTACTAAATCTATAATACTAAAATAATGAAATATCACCAGGGGCTTCTAAATGTAAAAACTTTCTTTAAAATCAATACAATCTTATCTTACTAATCAAATATATATATATATATATATATATATATATATATATATATATATATCAAAAATAAGCATAGCTACATATTTTAACGAAAAAAGTTATAAAACCCACAAATCCAAACAACATGAATCTATAACCTGCAAGTACAAATATCTAAAAGAAACATTGAGTTGTCCAAAAACTCTAGACCACCAAAAATGCAACTCCACAACCTCCACCGAGTACATTCAAACAAGGAAATTGAGTTGTTTAGGAGCTTATAGGTCGCCAAAAGATTAACTCCACTACATGTACCCAAGGGCTAAACATCTAGTGCTTCCACCTAACTAGGGACTAAAACCATGAACCCAATGTGAGCAAGCATGATGGTAGTCAATACAATTGATGCTCTCCCATGTGACCAAGGAGCTAAAGAATAATACTGAAATAAACACTCTTCCACTACAAATGATCATAGGATAAAGGAACACAACCACCATGACAAAGTAGTCTCATATTGTTGAGCAAGAGCTCTAATTAATAACCATGCAACATGAAAACACATGATCAACTCCAAGATCTTCCACCTCGAGCACCTAAAGCTCATGTTTGTTATATTGAACTTCTCTATCATTCTATAAGTGATTGTCATACTATTTCTTGAAAAAACACACCAAATCCATTGTAAAATACCAATCAAACAAGGATCAATGGTCAACCAAGTCCTTCCTACAAATTTCCACAAGCTTACTAGGCTAGAAAATAAAAACAAAGGAATGCCTAGAACTCAAACTACCATGGATTCATCACATGTAAACCACATGCAAGTACATGCAACGCATATGCAAACACATGCAACCCATGGAACCACCTCAACATACTAAATGTAAGGAAATATGTTCATTAACCTCTTAGCAACTAAACTCAAAACTAAGCTTAAATTCTCAACATGCAAGTAATATTATTCAACAATATCAATGCTTTGAATACATCAATAGAGTCTAGTGCTCTATTAGGAGAAAAGGGAGATTAACACTCTTTTATTCTAGAGGAAAACACAACATAAATCTACATAAAACAATGTGTAACGCCTTCATCCCAATCCCTCAAGTGATATATAGACTCAAGGAAGCTTAGAAAACCATCATAAGACATTATCATAAGCTCAAAAAAGTCTCAAAATACCATGTGGTAAAAAATTTCACAACCTATTATAAGAGAGTGGCCTCTAAAATAGAATGTAACTCTTCACACAAATATCTTCAACTTCCACCACTCAAGTTGATGTAACTCCCAAACACTCTTCCATGAAGCACTTATTACATCTTATACCTATTATGTAACCCCCTATTCAATGCCTCATTACAAACAATATTTCTAAATCCTAAAGAATAATAACATAATTGCATATGTTCACACCCTCACATGGATAATTTATTTGCTTGCTCTATGAACTTTGGAGATGTATTCATAAATAATCATCTATGAACAATGAGACCTTAGGATATCCAAGGTGAATAACACCCAATTTTAACATAAAATATCTTTAGTGCTATCATGGTGTAATTCTAAGAAGGCTCCAAATAACCTCCTCAAACCATAGACAAAGCATGCGTGCAATTGTCTCCATCCAAAAACCCTAAATAATAATCTTTTCACATATCTATAAAACCATAATTTTTATTAACATGTAAACCCATAAAACCATTGATACAAATCTAAATCTATTTAAACATTTGTAAACCCACAAGTCTAAAATTACTAAATCTATAATACCAAAATAATGAAATATCATAAATAAGCATATCTACATACATATTGTAAAGATTTTTTTGTAAAACCCACAAATCCAAACAACGTGAATCTATATCATGCGAGTACAAATATTTTAAAGGAACAATGAGTTGTACAAGAACTCTAGACCACCAAAAATACAACTCCACAACCTCCACCAACTACATTCAAACAAAGGAATTGAGTTGTTTAAGAGCTTATAATTTGCCAAAATATTAACTCCACTACATGTACCAAAGGGCTAAACATCTAGTGCTTCCACTTGACTAGGGAATAAAACCATGAACCCAATGTGAGCAAGCTTGATGGTAGTCAATACAATTGATTCTCTCCCATGTTACCAAGGAGCTAAAGAATAATACCTAACATGAACACTCTTCCACTACAAATGATCATAGGATAAAGGAACACAACCACCATGACAAAGAATAGTCTCATATTATTAAGAAAGAACTCTAATTAATAACCATGCAACATGAAAGAACTTGATCAACTCCAAGATCTTCCACATTGAGCACCTAAAGCTCATGTTTTTTATATTGAACTTCTCTATCATTCTATAAGTGATTTCCATACTATTTCTTGAAAAAAAACACCAAATCCATTGTAAAATATCACTCAACCAAATATCAATGATCAACCAATTCCTTCCTACAAATTTCCACAAGCTTACTATGCTAGAAAAGAAAAAAACAAAGGAATGCCTAGAACTTGAATTACCATGGATCCATCACATGAAAACCACATGCAACCTATGGAACCACCTCAACATACTAAATGTACGAAAATATACATTCATTAACCTCTTAGCAACTAAACTCAAAACTAAGCTTAAATTCTAAACATGCAAATATTTCCACATTGATCCTATGGGGATAATATTACAAAAATTGATTTATAGAAATTTTAGTGGTATTTCAACATATAAACAACATTTAGAAAATAGCGAGAATGAGAGAAAAAATATAAATAATAGCATAATAGTTATGCACATATAACCTAGGAAAAGTCTTTTGGAAAAACCTCGAGCTCCAAAGCACACCCATTGTATTATTCAACAATATCAATGCTTACAATACATTGATAGAGTCTAGTGATCTATTTGGAGAAAAGGGCGATTAGCACTCTTTTATTCTAGAGGAAAATTAATAGCATAAATCTACATAAAGCAATGTGCAATTCCTTCATTTCAATCCCTCAATATATAGACTCAAGGAAGCTTAGAAAACCACCATAAGACATTATCATGGGCTAAAAAAATCTCAAAATACCATGTGGTAAAGAATCTCACAACCTATTATAAGAGAGTGACCTCTGAAATAGAATGTAACTCTCCACACGAACATCTTTGACTTCCACCACTCAAGTTGATGTAACTCCTAAACACTCTTCCATGAAGCAATTATTACATCTTATACCCATTAATAATGGACTATGCTCTTACAAGTCCATTATGTAACCCCCTATTCAATGCCTCATTACAAATAATATTTCTAAATCCCAAAGAATAATAAAATAATCATATGTTCACACCCTCGCATGGATATTTTATTTGATTGCTCTATGAACTTTGGAAATTCATTCATAAATAATCATCTATGAACAATGAGACCTTAAGATATGCAAGGTGAATAACACACCCAATTTTAACAAAATGTATCTTTCTAGTGCTATCATGTTGTAATTTTTTCAATAACACATCTATTGACCCTTTATAATATGTCAATAGAAATATTAAAAATATATTTTAAAATAGTAAAAAATGGTAAATATCATTTACAAAGATCATTCTCAATTGAAACATTGATTTGATATATGAAATCCTATTAGTGGATGCTTGAAGAAAAATATTTTTTATTTTTCTACAATTTTTGCATACTATGTCCTCTTTTTGAATTAAATGTGTCTCATCTATGTAATGCACACACCTTCATCACTAGGCCCACTTTGAGCTAAACAAATTTGTTTGGAATCTCTATATCAACACCATAAACAATTCATTTATGCTTCATGAAAACCAAAAGAAAAGGGAATAAATTTATGCTTCTATATTTATTCACCCAAATTCTCATCCATTGCAACAAATCTCACCCCTTCATTTGTCCTATATCCCTAATACCTAAGAAAAATTATTAATAAATTTATCCTCTATGTTCCTAATACCTAGTGATATATTTATTTTTCTTTTATGACATTAAAAACACTAGTATGAACTCATTTTCTATGGTAGATAAGGGGTGTCACCTTTCTATTATTTGTAAGTCATAACCCACTCTCAAAATTACCAAACAAATTATCAATCATAAAAAAATGCCATTTACAGGTATAATTATGAATTTGTTTAAAGCAATGTTGTGTGTGAAAGACTCATATTAGTTATCTACCCTTGTTGCCCTTGTGTTATGATACTCACCCTCTCGCATGATATTTTCCATCTACTAAAATAATTTTTAACTTACAAAACACAAGAAAAATCTATTGCATCCCCTCAACTTTAGCCACTTTAGGAAAGCAATAGGGAAGTTATCTTTGCACAAATATTAAGGAAAATGAACTAATTAAGAAACATCAAACTTAAATATTGAAACATATTTTTTAATTAAATACCAAATGATCAACAACTAATGTATTTTGAATGTTTAATGTAATTTGTAATGTGTATTTGAATATTTGATTGTAATTTTTTTTTCCATTTGACTATAAATATGGGAATATGAGTATGAATTCACGTTGATTTTTTTTATTATGGTTTAACTATTAGTATTTCTAAATGATCTTGGTTGAGGTAAATTATGTTTGTGAATTACACCATAAAAATTAACTATGTTCTACGAGTGAGCATGTTAAATAAGATATCGTGATTATATTGATTTGCTAATTATTTAGGCGATGAGTGAAAAACTAAATGGAATAGGTGTATGATGTTTCATGAGGTGATACCTAAGTCAACAAGATTAGATTAGGTGATAGTTCAAGAGATAAGCAAAGTCAACAATAGTTAGCACTTTAAATCAAC
The DNA here is from genome assembly GCA_007258455.2 of Sequoia sempervirens. Taxonomy (NCBI): domain Eukaryota; kingdom Viridiplantae; phylum Streptophyta; class Pinopsida; order Cupressales; family Cupressaceae; genus Sequoia; species Sequoia sempervirens. Next base: position 42,768 of record VDFB02384340.1, read on the forward strand.
AACTAGGAAGTGTAGACCCCAACACCATTAAGACCTAAAGAAAATCAACTCAAATATATGTAGAAATTGATGTGGCATACTAATTAGTGCCTAAGGGATAAAAACACCTTAGAGGCATAAAACATGGTGATGAAAAAATATTCAGTTCTAAGAAAATTCAAGTGGGCTGAAAAAATTTCATACGTTGACCCATTATCACTAGCTTCATCTTCCATTGCACCTCCATCAATTGAGCCATCAAAATCCAATCTCAAGATCCAAGTTCTTGACAAGGGCTATGGAGAATACCATTTTAACCAATCCTTTTCATTGGAATGCTTCCCCCAACACCAAATACTTATGTAGGACCGAGAGAGATCAAGCATGTTCAAGTTGTTACAATGGAAGTCAAACCCACCATCTTCACCAAGTGGGGAGACATGAAATTCAAAGAAGACCTATCTTCATGGATTTACAAAGAAGAATGATGAGAGAAGCAACTACCTCCTCTCCTATTGATCAAAGCAATAAAGGATATCAAATAGCAAAAAGCATGGGTTTCACTGGAAAAGGTGGCCTTGGTCTACATGAATAAGGTATTAGAGAACCAATTAGCATAGAAAAGTGCAAGAAGAATCTTGGACTAGGTTATGGTTCATTAGACATGACTACCCCAAGCACCGAAAGCACCTCTTACAAGGAAAGAGCTCCTTCTACCATTGTTGAGACATCAAATTATTACGATTGTATAGACGATGACTTGTATATCCAAAACCTATTTGGAAACCTTAACATAAATACCATTACTACTGAACCTACATCTGAAGATTACCACACTGAAGCGGATTCTAGTGAATATGAATGGGATTCTTGTGCCTCTAGTGAGTTTAACCTAGATACCCTATTGAACCTTGGTAACACTAATACATCTACCCTATCTACGACATCAATACGCTTTGGTGATACCAATGATAAAATACCCTTACTTTACCCATATTTAATAGACTGGGATCAACAACATCACACACCTATTTTGGACTCATTCCAAAATGATGAAGCTATTGCGAAGTTCATGGGACTTCAAACTAATATACCATGATGAGATCATAAGGTTGGTTTTGTAATGGAGCTCAAACAAGGAGCATACTTTGGAGGGGAGATTGCGTCCTCCAATTGCAAAAATAAACTAAAAATTTTTAAAATAAAAAAGAGGTCCCCTAAGGAAAACCACAATGTGACTTTATCAAATCAAGAAAAGAGAAAAAAAAAGAAGATGTATCTGAGGGTGAAAACCTCTCTGAGGCACTCGAATATGGAGGATTCAATCTCCCCATTACAAAATTTCAAGAAAAATCAACACACTTGGTTGAAGGTTCTGAACCTATCAATGTCGGCACAACAAAGACACCAAAAATAACATATCAGGTAGCTTCCTTAGATCCTAAGGAAAAGGTCAACTTCATAGCATTCATTAATGAATGCAAAATCAACTTTGCATGGACATATGCAAGCATGCTAAGACTAGATCAAGCTTTAGTAGTACATCACCTAGCAGTGTTCCCTGGAGCTAAACCTGTCAAACAAAATCTATGCAAGATGCACCCACAAATAGCACTCTTGGTAAAAGTATAGCTTTCAATTTTGCTAGATGTGGGCTTCATTTGACCCATCGACTATCCTAAGTGGGTATCTAACCTTGTACTAGTGTCAGAACCCACTTGAGGCATATGAATCTGCATAGACTTTAGGGATCTCAACAAGGCATGCCCTAAGGATGACTTCCCCCTAACTAGCATCGACATGATTGTAGACCTAATTGTGGGGCATGAAATGCTTTCACTAATGGGTGGTTTTTTTGGGTACAATCAAATAAAGAGAGACTCGAAGATCAACACAAAACAAATTTCACTTGTTCATGGGGAACTTTTTGTTGGAACATCATGCCATTTAGCTTGAAGAATGCAGGAGAAACATACCAAAGATCCATGACCACTATATTCCATGATATGTTGCACATTACCATGGAGAACTATGTGGATGGCATATTAGCAAAATAAATATGTAGACACATAAAATATACCGATTGACATTGTGCATTTGATCCCGACCTACTAACATCGCTTTAACATCGTTTAATCCTAAATCATCCTTCGGTCTAACCATTTAATCAAATCCCCTTATTTGATTAAATTCATCAATATTCCTCTCTTAATTAAATAAATCATTTTATCTAATTAAGTCACTCTCTTTTGTTAATTAAATTAATCATCTGATCTAATTATCCCTATTTAATTAAATAATTAATTTTATTTAATTAAATCTCTAAAGTCTATCCATTAAATTAAATAAATTAAAACCTTATTTGATTTAATCTAACACCATCTCTTTTAATTAAATAAGTCAAAATTCTTATTTAATTATTCTCTTATCATATTCCTCTCTTATTTGATTTAAACAAATCCATAAATTTGAGTCAAATAGGTCACATCATCTAATCTCCTATTAAATTAATTGACCCTTGATTAATTTAATCTTTTATCATGTCCCATCCTTTAGATTTTGCAAGTTGCACATGAAAATACATTTAATTCATTTATTAAATCTCTATTTTCCTTACAAGGCATCTTTTGGAATATTCCCTCAAATTTGAATTAAAAAATTTCAAGTCAACATGTACATCCAACAAGGCAATAACTCCATCTTACATGTCCTTTGCCTTGAGCCAAGTGGAATCTATTGCATTTTCTCTTCCCTCTTACAAGTCATTTCAACAAATTTGAAATTCAAAAATATGCATTTAGTGGCACAATTCTCAAATCTTGCACATCCTCCATCCACTCATAGATTGACAAGTGGCATCTTGCCATTGGATGAATGTTAGTCCCACATTCCTCAAATTTGGACATTCATCCATCTTGGCATTCTATAAATAAAGAGCTCATATCCTCATTTTATCATCCACAAATTATGCAAAGTTACCATGCTCAAATATCTATCAAATTTCATCCATCACCATTGAGTTCTTAGCTAGGTTTTTGCAGATTTTTGGCTTGGAGCTCTCATTCTTCATCAACAAATTGGATCAAATATATTCAACACATCATACTTGCATCTTAGGAATTGGGAAAGGGCCAATTTTCACATCAAATTGGCACCAATTCCCCCATGGGATCATATGTTTGCTATTCTAATTAGAATTGAATCTATATTTTCTTGTTTCATTGTGTTCTTCATTGTTTTCTTTCCTAATTTGAGTTTTGTAAATGGATTTCATGGGGAATCCTTGTTCATGCTTGCAATTGACTAATTAATGTGTTTATTCATTATGTTTTGCAGGTATTTGGATTGGGGTTCACACATTTGGCACTAGAAGGAGGGCTGGATATCATTATTTGGCACTAAAATGATAATGATGGATCATGATAGAAAGTGAGAGGAACATTCTTATGTAATGAATTTTGGGGTATGTTTTGTTCCAAGATGGTATTTGCATCCACGTCTTGATTTTTAACAAGGGGGTGTGATTGAATGGCATTAAGAAATGCATTCCCTTTATTAACATTGGGTCGGGCTGGAGTAAACGATGTCGTGATCTGCAGAATGTTTTGAGTGATATTTTGGGATGGGGGTGTAGATGAGATGGGAATGGTGGATGAGATTGGAGGAAAAGATGTCTCCACTATGGTACTCACGTCAAAATCCAAAGGTAATTTGGCCCCTTGTTTTGCTAGTTCAAGCATGTATAATGAAGGGTTAAGCCTCATTATGATATTGATGATTTTATGGTTTTCCGGATTTTGGAGCATTTCAGTTATTTCTTCATGAGACATCCCAAAGGTAAGATCCTCTCCTTGGACAAAAACCGGTTCGAGGGTCCAAAACCCTAGCAGGACAACCAATTAGGGTAAAAAAACCCTAATTTTCAAGCTTAAATGGGGCCCGAGAGGTCACTTTGAAGTCATTTTCAAACACTTCCATTAGCAACCTTGAGATTTGAGCTCTGACCTCCTGACAATATGGCACAACGACAGCTTCCCCTGCATATTTTTGATCGAGTTTGGACGTACCAGCAGCTACCTAGCATCGGGGCACCGGTAAGTGACCCTTACTTGAGCTTCATTTTTTATTTCTTTCCTTCATTTAATGCTTTTAAAGTCTGTCTCTTTGCAGCGGCGCTATATAGCGCCGCTTAGAAGTCAAACTATGACGCTCGGTGTTAAATAGTGTCGTGGCAGTGCAGTTAAGAGTTTGAAAACTTTGACTCTGAGCTCGGGGCTGGCGGGGGGATTTGAAAAGTGTGATGTGGCGGTCCTGCATTTGCTTGAAGTGCGTCGTTAGAAGAGAAAGTACACCGCGGCGGGGCTATTTTGGTCTTTTAGGCTCTAGCGTCGGAGTTTGATTAGAAATCAAACTGCGACGCCTTTACGAATTGCATCACTAGAGAGGTTTTTCGAATGCTCAACGAAGAATTTTTCAAAAAAATAAACATGGTGACCTTCCTTGATGCAGGACACGGCGAGGGAGCTCTACTCTCGAGAGCACAGGTTGCGAGACTTGTTCAGCTATTTGCGGGACTTGAGCAACAGGGATCAGGATCAACTCTGGATCGCGGGGTTATGGTATATCGCATATGCAGCGCCCATCCGTACTCACTTGGGGATGTTGTCAGTGCTGGCTGAGAGATGTCACAGCGAGACCTCTTCATTTCATCTTACCACTGGCAAGGTCACCGTCACCTTAGAGGACGTTTGGTGTATTCTATGAGTGTCAATTCACGGTCGACGAGTGATTTTTGATATGGATGAGGGGCGCAATTCCTGCCACAGAGGACATCAATTTTTGTGAGGGGCAAATAGAGCTCGAGCGGCATAGGATCTTGGCACCTCCCTTCTGCTTAGTCATTGCATCTATTATTTCGGGTCTCATTGCCCCTGACAGATGAGGTCGATACTTCAGTCCCAACTGGGGATATTGCTAGGAGCGTATGGTTCGAGGCAGGCTAGTCTGTTTTGCTTGGGGGTTGGTGCTCCTTGCATCATTATATAGAGATCTGCATGAGTACATTTATATGGATGGCTGAGCACTCAGAGCAGAGGTGACTCTTTTTCACGTCTGGGCATGGGAGCACATTGTTGTGCTTCGACTGTGAGTTGTTTATATTTTGATGATGCCAGATGATCCCCTCATGTGGTGATACAGAGGCGGTGTGTCGTTTACACACACCGATGAGCATGGGATCCCCTACTAGAGGAGGTTCCTCGACGAGATGCAGGTTTTTACGTGGTGATCCTACCTTGGTCGGCCCGGATGGGTCAAAAATTTCGATCAACTATTTTATACCTGCCAGGACCGGTACATGCAAGGGCGGGAGCACACCATGATTGAGAGGTACTTGCTCGGGCACGTGCAACGTTAGTTTGGTGAGCCCCAGGATGGCCCTGATGATAAATATGTAGCCATCTTCGCCCGCACCATGACACAGGTTTCATGGGGGCAGTATATTCCTGCCTCGGAAGTGGTCGACAATTTTAGGCAGTTGGTAGCTCGACTGTGGGCTTATGATCAGGGGCCTGCAGATCTAGGCACTACACAAGCCTATAGAGATTGGTTCCAACCTCCCTTGCGATTGACTATTCCAGGAGTAGTCCTAGATCAGCGGAGAGTGAGAGGCAGAGGGGGAGGACGAGGATGGAGGGTTGATGTTCGACAGGACCAGCTAGTTTTGCCTCCTGTTCAGCCAGATTAGGCAGATGTGCACATGCAGGACCAGCAGTAGGTGCCAGTAGGCCCACCACAAGTCAGGGGTGAGGATCAGCCTCAGGTACAGCCATCGAGACAAGTGGATCCTGGGGATGCATTGATTGTGTAGCTACAGGCTCATGTGCAGACCTTGACAGGAGAGAGGGATCAGGCTCGAGCTGAGAGAGAGCAGATAAGGGCTGAGAGGGACCAGGCCCTTCAACAAAGACAGGTTGCAGAGCTACAGACAACCACAGAGCTAGGCAGGAGACATCAGCTAGAGAGTATGGCAGCCTCCTCTTCCCAGGGTATAGTGTATGTTTAGTCCTACAAGGATGTCGTCTGAGAGACTGAGTACTATCGGAGGCATTATCATGAGGTCGTACCCAGAGGAGGACGGGTCCCAGAGTACTTGGAGAGGACCAGCCACAGACCAATAGAGGGTCACGGTGACAGTGGTGAGGGCAGCATACACGAGGACAAAGTTTGATCGAGATGATACGATTCTTTTTGTGCCTTATGGGCTCCTTTTTGATAGCCCGATAGGCCTTTTATATTGATTGACATACATGTACAGTGATCCGATTTATTATTGTACTATGATAGTTATTCGATGATATATATGAGTCGATGATGATTTTGATGTGATGCGATGTGTGCTCTTTATTTATGCATGGATGGATGATTTTACTTCTATATGTTGTGCAATGGTGTTATATGATGCTTATATGATGTTATGCATTATGTAATGATTATGACTAACAAATATATATTATGCAAATGTATTTATGTGATGTGCAATGATGTTGTCTATATGATGATCTATTTATGTTGATGCAAATGATGATGTGATGTGTGATATGGATTGTAATATGCAAAATGATATGGAAATGATCTATGGTGTACATGCGAAATGATATGTGACTTATGTTTATGAATGAAATGATTATGGATGCATATACACTTTGTATGTAATGAATTTTGTATGTTTATGCTTATGTGGAATGATTTATGCAATGAATGATTTATGATGCTATTTATGAGATGAAATGGATGATGTAATGCGAATGCGATGATCGTGATATGACGCAAATGAGATGGTTTTATGTAATGCAACTGAGATGGTTTTTTAAGATGCTTAGAATAACAAATATGATTATCCTAAACCTACTAAATGATAATGTATGTATGTGATGCATTTAATATGATGCAATGATATGTAAAGTGGTATGATGATGCGTAATGTAATATGAATGTAATGTGTGAGATGATCTTATGATGTTATGCAAGTATGTAAGAAAATGAATTAGTTATAATGCTTATACACTTATTGTGTATGATTATGCATTATGTGATAATGGTGAAATGACATGTTTATGCAAATGAATGTTATGCAATGATTGATGCGATGAATGCAATGGATGCAATGTAATAAAATGAATGTACTTATCTATGAAGACAACTTATAATGCCATATTTATATGATGATGGAAATGTAATGCATATGTTTCCTATATGTTATTTTTATGCAATATGCTAATGATTTGTGGATGCAGGATCAATGATGATGGTGATGATGACGGTGATCAACTGTCATAGTACTTTTGTTAGCATGATAAGCAAGAAGGGATGAAATAGAAGAAGTATTTCAACGAGACACAAGATGATGAAAATGCAAATGATTATGATGATGATTACTTGCCAAGGAATTGGGATTTTCAAAGGGCCAATTTTCTTATGTTTGATAACACACGTGGTACGATGCATCAAGGTATAGAAAACTAGGATGGCATGGTACCTAGTGTGATGGACTTTGACTTGACAAGCAAATAGAAGTATCCTTGTTCATACTTGACATACAAAAACCTTGCTAGGATGCACTTCAGAAGTTTCAAACACCTAAGACCAAAACACGGAAAGGTAAACCTATCAATGCAATAGTCAACAAGTTGTCCCAAAACCTCCTCCATACATACCTAACAAAGCAAGTATTTGCCAAGGTTATATTACAATAATGTCCAACAAGCACAACAGACAAATGATAATGATCATTGCCCCATTCCTCTTTCTCTAAATCCTCTTGTTCGGATATCATCGAGAAGTCCTTGGAATGAGCGCAATAAGATAAGTCAAAAAAAAAAAGACAAAGTAAACAAACAAGCTAATGTTCTTCAATACCGCTAACCAAAAGAGGATGTGTTTTCGAGGATAAGAGCCGAAACTATTGCCAAAAGATAATGCCCATTGTAGGAAGGATTCATCCTAGGACATGTTAGTGGATGGCGACACATCATTTCATTTATCCAAAGTGTTCTTTCAAATGATTGATATGGGACCAATTTGGATGATGAGTTATCGACACAAAGAGTTGACCAACTTGTTTACGCACTGACTTAGACCTAAGACTTGACGTTTTGAGTTTTCACTTTCAACCTGCTAGACATGTTTATGATTGTCTTACCAAAGATTGAGGATGATGAACATTTATTATGAGTGAGGTTATTGCGGGTGCAAGCGAGATGAGACGAATGGATTTTTTCAAATATTTGGATGTTTTTGACGTTTTTGGAATGTTTTGAGGTTGTTTTTGGTATTTTGGGAGATTTTCAAATGTTTTGATTTTTGATTTTCCAAATGTTTTGGGGTTTTTCGATATTTTGACCAAGAGACTAACCTAAAGACCTATCCTAGGGGCCTCAAGGGCTTATCAACAAATTAGCCTTGCCTACGGTATACACACAAAGACCACGTAGTTCGACTGACGAGTTGACCGATTTACAAATGATGATATACATGATGAGATGTCAGTTTATTATGACAGACTCCTATAGGACTGACCTAAATGTCTCAGGGGATGATCAAAGATCAACCTTGCCTACGTTCAAGCTTAGAGACGACGTAGTTCGACAAGACGACCCTATTTTTTACTTTTGATGATTTTATGATGTTTTTGGATTTTATAATTTTATGATGTTTTTGGATTTTATGATGTTTTGATGTTTTTGGATTTTCTGATTTGAGGATTTTAATAACATACATGAATCCGATCCAATAAGAACATGCCCCCAACGTGATGTAATAGGCTACTCTGATAAAGGCAGGACAAGCTGACCTTGAGGATGGGCCGAGTAGTACTAGGAGGGATCATGATACGAAAACAAGACCAAGCTATGATGTGGATGCGAGTGGATGAGTGATGGAAGTAATGAATGGAATGTAGAATAAGCCGTAAAGATCCCAGTGGATGGAAAGTGCTTATTTACACAAGGCACTTGTTTGCCAGGTTTTCACCAAGGTACTTGCCCAAAGTGCCACCAAAGTGGTTTTCACTAGAGGATGATTTTCTCTTTACTATTTTCAATCCTTTTTCTAATTTTTTTGTTGTTACCAAGACGCCTGTTTGCCAGGTTTTCGCCAAGTAACCATTTTTTTAGGACATTTTCTGATTTTTTGGTTTTATACCTTGAAAGATTTAGGCATAAAACTTTTTGAGGTGAGAGCTATTCATGGGCTCTTGCAGAGGTTCCCCTTTGGGTGTTGATAACTGATATGCCCCTAACTTGTAACTTGCTGTGATAACGAATGGTCCCAACCAATTGGGTTCAAATTTTCCTTTGTTGCTTGTGTTTGAGATATTCTTCTGATTTTCTTTTAATACCAGTTCGCCGACTTGGAAGGTTATGCTTCTAGTTTTCAAATTGTAGCTCCGTTTGAGTCTATTCTGATAGACTTGCAGATGATTCAAAGCACCTATACGTCGCTCATCCAGTAGCTCTAGCTCATTTAGCCTTGATACTCTATACTCTTCATCTGTGACGAGGTTTTGCAGTGATATCCTGAGTGATGGGATCTTGATCTCAATGGGGAGTATTGCTTCTGATCCATAGACCAGGGAGAAAGGGCTAGTGTCGGTGGGTGTGCGGATGCTAGTTTGATAGGCCCAAAGGACAAGATTAAGCTACAAATGCCAATCACGACCTATGTTATTGACTATTTTCTTGAGGATTTTTAGAATGGTTTTGTTTGTAGCTTCTGCTTGGCCATTGCCTTGGGGATAGTATGGGGTGGAGAAGCGATGTTGGATTTTGAATTTGCCGCATAAGTCACGAACCTCTTGATTCTTGAATGGTGTTCCATTATATGAGATAATGGCTTGTGGAACACCATATCAACAAATGAGATAGTTCATAATGAACTTTGAAATCTGCTTTCCAGTTATATATGTCATGGGTATGGATTCCACCCACTTAGTAAAGTACTCTGTGGTGGTTATGATGAATTTGTGGTCGTTAGATGAGGTGGGTGTGATTTTTCCAATGAGATCAAGTCCCCACTGCGAAAAGGGCCATGGTGTGAGAATAGGATGAAGCTCTTGAGCTAGAGCATGGATGAGGTCCCCATGTTGCTGACATTGTAGACACTTTCTGGCATGATCATGTGCTTCTCGTTCCATTGTGGGCCAATAATACCCATCCTCAGCAATTTATTGGCTATGGTCATTCCACTCGAGTGTGAACCATAGATACCGTTATGTACTTCAGTTAGAGCAGTTAATGCCTCCTCAGCGTTTAAGCAGCGCAATAGGGTTCCTTCTATGCTCCTACGATATAAGGTATCTCCTAGGATGACAAATCTGGAGGCCTTTTTTACAAAGGTTCATTTTAGGTTTGAGGGTAGGTCGGCTGGTATGACTCCTATACGAAGGTATGTGTAAATGTCATGATACCAAGGATCCCTGGGACCAACGATTTCACACACATATTCTGATTCTGGTACCTCGAATGCAGGCACGAGAAGCTGCTCAATCAGGAATTCATATTTTGAAACATTGTGGGGGATGACGAGCAAGGATCCAATTGTTGCCATGGCATCTGATGCTCTGTTGTTGGTTCTAGGAATATGCTCAAATGTTATTTCAATGAAGGATTCTTTAAGAGTCTCCACCTATTTCTTGTATGGAGTGAGCTTGTTGTCCTTGGTCTGATATTCATCATTCACTTGATTTATTATCAATTGAGAATCTATGTATACTTTGAGAGCTATAATGTTCCACTGCACTACTATTCTAAGACCTATGGTTAAAGCCTCGTATTCTGCAATGTTATTGGTGCAGGGAAATGCCAGTTTGTAGGACCTTGGTATGCAATCCCCTTGTGGGGTGATGAAGAAGACACCAGCTCTTGATCCATGTTGCGTGTATGAGCCATCGAAGTACAGTTTCTAGTGGTTAGCTATGTTGAGATTGAAAATAGATTCATCTGGAAACTCTCAGACGAGAGGGTTCTCTAAATAGATTGGTGCTTCTACAAGTTGATCTTCTATGACTTGGACTTTGATTGCTTTCTGCTCCACATATTCAATGTTGTATTCTGACAATATCATCACCCATTTAGCCATTCTTCCTGTGAGAATTTCCTTTGATAGTAGATACTTGAGAGGGTCAATTTTGGCAATGAGTTTTATTTTATGTGCCAACATGTAATGTCTAAATTTTTGTGATCCAAACACTACTGTGAGGCGTGCTTTCTCAATGAATGAGTAGTTTAGTTCATGGCCAACCATTGTTTTGCTAATGTAATAGATAGCCCTTTCCATTCCATTTTCGTTATGCTGAGCTATGAGAGCTCAGAGGGATGTTGTTGTTGCTGATACATATAGAATCAATGGTTTTCTTGGGATTGGTGGCATTAAGACCGGTGGTGTTAGTAGATATTATTTGATTTTATTGAATGCCTCTTCACACTTGGTATCCCATTTGTACGCTACTCCCTTATGGAGTAGGTGAGAGTATGGGTTATGTTTGTCCACCAATTGTGCTATGAATCTTCAAATGGATTGGAGCCTGCCTTGGAGACTCCTTAATTGCTTTAATGTTTTTGGTGCCTCCATTTCAAGGATTGCTTTTACCTTTGCTGGATCTACCTCGATACCCCTCATTGATACTATATATCTTAGGAGTTTTCCTTATTGTATGCTGAAGATGCACTTCTTTGGGTTTAGTTTGACCTTGTACTCTTCCAGTCTATCAAAGATGGCACTTAGGGTTGCTATGTGATCTTTTCTCTTTCTGGACTTAGCTAGAATGCCATCAACATAGTCTTCGACCGTCTTATGGATCATGTTATGGAATATCAATGTCATGGCCTTTTGATATGTTGCTCCTGCATTCTTTAAGCCAAATGGCATCATGTTCTAGCAATAAATCCCCCATGGACAAGTGAAATTCATCTTATGTTAGTCCTCTTTAGCTATCATGATTTGATTGTACCCTGAGAATCTGTCAATTAGTGATAACATTTCATGTCCAGCTGTCATGTCAACGATCATGCCAATGTTTGGAAGGGGGAAGTCATCCTTTGGACATGCCTTATTCAAGTCTCAAAATTCTGTGCATATTCTAATTCCCCCATCGGGTTTTGAAATAGGTACCAAGTTTGACACCCATTCTGGATAATCTATCGGTCGGATGAATCCCGCATCTAATAGCTTTTTTAGCTCCATTTTGACTAATAAGGCGATCTGAGGGTGCATTTTTCAAAGTTTTTGTTTAACAGGCTTTGCTTCTGGATATACTGCTAAGTGGTGCACCACGACCTTTGGATCAAGCTCAGGCATGTCAGCATAGCTCCATGTGAAGTTTATTTGTCTTTCTTTTAGGAAGGCTATTAGGAGCTCCTGTTCGTCTGATAATAACGATTCTACATAGAATGTGATGTGCAGGGCTTCCTCTGTTCCTAGGTTGACTGGATTGCATTTTTCTACAAAGATTGTTGACTTTTCTTGATGAAGAGCTCTGAAAGGAAGATTGAATCCCCCATCCTCGGGTGCCTCGGAGAGGTTTTCACTATTGGATACGTCCTTTCTTTTTACTTTTTATGGTCGGAGAGTGCCACAGTGTGGTTTTCACTCAAGGACTTAGATATGATTCTTAATTTTTCAATTTTGTGACTGAGGGATTCAATCGTTTCCCCATAATAGGCTTGTGTGTCTAGCTCAATTATAAACCCTGCTTTGTGATCCCCATCTGCAATGTTATCCCACAGTCCCATAAATTCTGAGAGTGCCTCATCATTTTTGAATGTATCAAGAATTGGTGGTCCTCGTTGGTCGTAGTCGATGAGTTGGGGATATACTAGGCAGACCTCATGATTTTGGTGGTCAGATTCGAAAGATAGGGTACTAATCATGAAAAGGGTGGTATCCTCAAATCACCTAAGTAAGTTGGTCGTGGTATCCTTGTCATCACTACTACTATAGACGTTGGTTATATCAAATGTAAATTTATCTATGACTCGACCTGTAGATACTGGTAGGTGTAGTTCTACTGTGGTTGGCTGAGGAGGATTATTAACTATTCTAACTGGAGGACTTGGACCTCGTATGGTTATACTCGGAGGGGTACATCCAAGGCCAAGATTTGTTATTGGTTGCGTCTCTGGCATGATAGGTATTATAAGCCCGTTGTCATTTTTCCCAAGTCCTTGATTTCTGTTGTAGCCCATTGCGAGCATCATTTGTAGACCCTTGCTTCTGTCATCCATTGGTAAATCAATGACTGGTCTCTCATCTTGATATAACATATGAGATGGATCCGCTTCAATAACTTCATGGCCTAGATCCCCCCAACTTGTAAAGGTGGGATAGTCCACAAGAGACGTTTGGGATGTGGAAGCTTCATTTATTTGTGGAAGTCCCCATGATCTAGGAGATTGTGGTAACTCTCCTACCACAAAAGTGTTATTAGGGAGCTTATAGTTTCCAAAACCGTTATCTTGGATGATGACCTTGATGTCAGAGATGGTGGGGATGGCAGTAGTGGCAGGTGTCTCTGTCGCAAAAGTGGATGCGAGGGTGGTGGGATCGATGTATGGTGTGGATGGGCCCTCATCATTTTTTGGTACTTGGGGGATTTTATAATACTTTTCTTCAAGGCTCTTGTAATAGGAGAAAGGTTCAGGATCTCCATGGATGGTTACTTATTGTCCCTCATGTGTGAATTTCACACATTGATGGAAAGTTGACGCTACTGCCTTCATCGCATGAATCCATGGGCGTTCTAGAAGGATGTTATACGGCAAGTCAAGGTCCAAGACCTGGCAAGTGGTTTCCATGATGGTGGGACCTACTTGAATAGGAAGTTTGATCGTGCCTTGGGACACTCTTTCTTGATCATCATATGCTCTTATGCTGATACCCTTTCCTTTGTCTATAAAATCCTCTGATATTTTCAATTGCTTGATGAGACTGAGAGAACATATATTCAAACCTGCACCTCCATCCACCAAGACCCTTTTGACTTTGCTTTTGTGTACAATGGCCTCCAAGTGGAGCGTGCGGTTGTGAGATGGTTGAGCAGGAAAATCCTAGTCAAAAAATGTGAGGAGATTTGGTGTAATGATATTTTTGACCATAGCTTGGAATTGTTTCACATCAAGATCTGCAAGGATAGTGGATGAAGCCAACGCTTCTTCTACGATTTTCTTATGGGCAGATGATATTTTTAGCAACTCCATGATGGAGATTTGTGCTGGCATTCTCTTGAGTTGATCTAGGACATTGTAGCCATTAGGAAGAGATCTAGATGCAGGGACTTTGTTTGGTTGGGATGATCCTACGATGGTGACTTTGCCGCCTCTTATGGTGACTCCACAATCTTCAACATGGGCACCTTTGATGGTGATGACCATGTAGTTTTCATTTAGGGAGGCAACAACTGTTTCATACAGATGATTGACGTTTGAGTGGGTGCCTTTCCCCTTATCTTTGTTATTGTTATTCCCTTTATTGCCATGATTAGGCATCGGATTCGTGTATATCTTAAGATCTTGGTTTGTTGTTGGTTGTTCCACGTTTATAATTCTTTTATCAATGAGATCTTGAATTATGTTTTTTAATCTCATGCAACTATTCGTGGTATGGCCTTTGATTTTGTGTAATTCACAAAGTTGATTCTCATTATACCAAGGAGGTTTCACATCCGATTCTTGGTAATTCTCAAAGGTAGGAGCCTTGATGAGTTTTTCATCTATCAGCTTCTTCATTATGTCTTCAAGTGGCTCCCCCAAAGTGGTGTATTTTCACTTGGGATAACTCTTGCGTTGGGGTGGTCCCCTTTGATCATTGAGATTATTGATTGTTGGATTGTTGTTTGGTTGTCGTATTGTGTGATGATTGTTTTGATGTTGGATTTGGATTTGTGGCGCAGGTGTATTTTGGTGAGGGGCACTAATGACCACCTTGGAATCAATGACACCATCATTAGTAATGTTTTTGTTCCTTGCCCACATGTGAGGTTTATCATTGTAATTGGAGGGTGGGCGGTTGTTTAGTTGTTTGGGGTATGAAGTTGATCCCGCGGGTTGAGTCATAAGGGCTCGTTCGATGCTAAGCGCCTTGGAGATCAACTGATCATATGTGGTGATCCCCTGAACCTTGAGATGAAATTCCAAGAGGCCTTCAAGGTTGGCTATGATGGTGCAAACTTGTTGTTCTTCAGGCATGATCCACTTGCTCCAATTGGCCTTGGATCGCCATTGTTGCAGGAATGAAGTGAACGATTCATCATTTCCTTGTTTTAGAGTTGAGAGTTCTTCTAGACTAACATCCATTGCAATGTTGCATGCGTAGTTTTTTATGAATGCGTTTATAATTTCTTGGAATGTCCTAATGCCTGAAGGTAGGCGAGAGAACCATTCCATAGTGTGGCCTACCAAGCCAAACTCCTAGGAAATAGCTGCATTAGATAAGTATCATCATATGCAACTTCTATGCAATGAACCTGGAATTCCCTGATGTGATCTTCAGGGTTTCCCATCCCATGATATTTGTCAAACTTGGGGATCTCAAATCCCTTCGGGAATGGTTTCATCACTAGGCTCCTGTCAAAAGGATAGGGGCACAAGTTGCTTGGTGTTTTTTTTGTTTGCCCTGATTGAAGATCGAGCACTTGTTGCGAGAGCAACCTGATTTGTGTCGTTACATCATTTTGCGGATCAAGGGGTGGGATGAAGGTGTTTTGGGGTGTTTCGACTGTGGGTTGGACGGGTGGGTTGTTTGATGTGTTTCTTCAATGGTATATATATGTTCTATCAAGCTAGGTAGGCTTCCACCTACTATTGTATGAACAACGCTTGTTGTTGTGCTTGTTGTTGGGCTGCTTCTTGCTGCTCTTGATATTGCTTTATTGCTCGTTGATATGCTTGCAATTGCGCTGCTTGTATTTGTGCAAGAAGTTGTGCTTGTGCTTGTGCATGTTGTGCTTGATATTGGGCATTTTACTGAGCTTGAGCTTGTTCTTGCGCTGCTTGTGCTTGTGCCGCTTGTTGTTTTAATAGAATTTGTGCTTGAGCAGCCTTTTGTGCTTGCAATGTGACTTGGGATGCTTGCACAGCTTGAGCGGCTTGTTGTTGCAATAAAGCTTGGGATTGTGCAACTTGTTGCACTTGTAATGCGGCTTGGGCTGCTTGGGCGGCTTGCGCAGCTTGAGCGACTTGTTGAGCAGCTAGTTGTACGACTTTTTGTTTTTGCACTTATTGGAATCCCCTTTGAAAAGAAACTTGCAATGCCGCGTTGTATTGACTTGATGTGGTGGAAGTTGGTGGTGGTGGATTCAAAATGGCGTTTGTGAAGGTGGTGAGTGGTGATGTCTTGTTGGTGATTTGAGTGGTGGATGGTGTTATTGATGTGATTGGCCCTTCAGAGACCATGCTTTGCGATGTTAGGGGAGTGGTTTATGATGTTGTGTTTGCTTGTGTCATTTTCATTTGTTGTTGCGATATCCATGACAAGTTTTGAGTGTTTGGCATAATGCTTTGATTGATATTTGGGATATTGGTTTGATTGATAGTTGGTAGAGGGGGAAGCCCTAAGCCAAGGAGTGATGTGGATGATGATGGAAATGGTGGAAGAGGTGGAAATGTGAGGGGTGTGAGTTCTTGCAAAAATGTTGTGGTGTCGAATATGCCCCCTGGTCCGAACATGTCTCCTTCCTCTTGCAAATTTGTGAGGAGAGAAGTTTGAGGTGTTGCGTGGAAAAATGATGATGATGGATCATGATGGAAAGTGAGAGGAACATTCCTATGTAATGGATTTTGGGGTATGTTTTGTTCCAAGATGGTATTTGCATCCACGTCTTGATTGTTAACAAGGGGGTGTGATTGAATGGCATTAAGAAATGCATTCCCTTTATTAACATTGGGTTGGGTTAGAGCAAATGATGTCGTGATCTGTGAAATGTTTTGAGTGATATTTTGGGATGGGGGTGTAGATGAGATGGGAATGGTGGATGAGATTGGAGGAAAATATGTCTCCACTATGGTACGCATGTCAAAATTCAAAGGTAATTTGGCCCCTTTTTTTGCTAGTTCAAGCATGTATAATGAAGGGTTAAGCCTCATCATGATATTGATGATTTTATGGTTTTCTAGATTTTGGAGCATTTCAGTTATTTCATGAGACATCCCAAAGGTAAGATCCTCTCCTTGGGTTTCCTCTTGTGGGTTTTGCGATGATGATATGGTCAAAGGATTGCTTGATTCGACAGGATTCATTTCTGCGTTTGTTTGGCTAAGATCACTTGAAGCGGGTGTTTCTTTGTTGGTTTCCATGCTCTTCTTGTATTGAGATCTAGTTTTAATCATAAAATAAGGATCAATTTTCAAGAATGGGAGATGAATATCTTAATTCCTTGGATTGATCTTTGGTTTATGCACAAAATAGAAATTTTGTAGGATATCTTGATGATCAAAAGGTGATGTGATGATGATGGAAGAGATGGATGATATGGATGTTTTGGCCTTTTGATAAAATATTGAGGATGCTAGGATTTTGGGACTCTTGGATATGTTTCAGATTTTGATTTTGATTTTGGATTTTGGATTTGTCCTTGATTGATTGATTTTGATTGGGATTTTGAACAAATAGACCCTAAGATGTTTGGATGATTATCTAGAGGTAGATTTGTTCAAATAATGATAATTTGAATATGTGTAGGGAGAAGGATGCATCTACCCACACCTATTCAAACAAGATGATAATTTAACTAGGCACATGAAGAAGGATGCATCTACATATACCTAGCTAAACAAGATGGTTTGATAACTTTGATTAAGCATATGCAAAAGGATGCATCTACACATACCTAGCCAAAAGGTGTTTTGATAATGATTTCAAGGATTTTGTCCCAATGATTTGATGATTTTTTCCAAAAAGCCTAGCATGAAGGATAGTTTCAAGATTTCTCCAAAAGGCGATGGTGAGATGATGTTTGTTTTGATGTTTGAAGGATGGGTGAAAAAGATTTTGATTTGCTTTTGATCCTAAGATGAACCTAAAAAAGACACTTTGTTTGCCTAGACCTAGGTATTGAAGAACATGCAATGCTCCTATGAACCTTTATAACCAAAAAATGATTTGATTTGAACATGCATTTCAAGATTTTGAACCAATGACTTGTTTTTGGGATTTTTGATTTTGAGGTTTCAATCACATATGAGAGTTCGTTTTGTTTAGCTTTTCTCAATGGCTTTATTTTACCAAAAACACTTTCTTTGATTAGGTTTTTTCAAGCTAAGATGTCCAATGTCTTAATTTCTTCAAATCCCACAAAATGTGGAAATTCGATGAACTCAAGGCAAGGGTTACCTATCATTTACCTTTAGTAGACAAATTGAGATGTAATCCAAATGTTTAGAAACCTCTAAAGATGTGAATCCCAAGGGCAAGCAATAACATATGGATTGAGTCAATTGTATTTGTCTCCTAAAAGGGTTTGAAATTTTGATGATGTTCAAGTGTTTGTTTCCATGATGTTTTCGATCAAGTAATGTGTTTAGGACTCACAAGCAATATAACATCCTAGCTCAATTGGTACATTTTTCTTGGTGGGCT
Organism: Sequoia sempervirens; assembly: GCA_007258455.2. NCBI lineage: Eukaryota > Viridiplantae > Streptophyta > Pinopsida > Cupressales > Cupressaceae > Sequoia > Sequoia sempervirens. The sequence goes on from VDFB02384340.1 coordinate 61,374, forward strand.
TGCCTCATGCCCTTCATAGAAGAGATGATTTTACATGCAACCAAGGAAAGAGTATAAAGGTATGTTTAAAAATGAAGTCTTAACCCCTATACTTTAACCAAGATCGGACATGGCAAGTAGCTTCTTGGAATCTAAGTTCCAATGCACCACTTTGATAAACTCACTCAATGGATCAATTGGTCACTGCAAAACAATGGTTCTATTTCAAACTTCTCGTTCATGGAGATTGACCCATACGGCGAGAGTCCCCTTTCAGATCCATCTCGTCGGAATCAACTGCGTGATATTGGCATTTCTTCCAATACCCACATTTATATCCTGACTGGAAATACTCTCGGGTTCAGAGTGTTACCGGTTGAGTTGTTCCCTTGGGTGAGTACTTTTTCCCCAAGGTAGGCCCTCTAAAATAAAAAAAGTGAGCAAAGACAAAATCCGTAACTCGATCGATCTTTGACAACACAAAGAAAGAGAATATATGCGATAATGCCCTTATTCACACTCGCACAAGATTTTGTTCAATTTTAAGCCCAAACATGAAGTGTGGAGATGATTGCTTTATCTCACCCTAAAGTCATGAAAAAAGCCTTTTGATTCTCAAGATCGCTATAAAAGTGCATACGTCCTTTTTCAATGAATTTAGTTTAAGTAAGCCCTCATGAAAACAAAGTTGCACTTGTTCTTTTTAAATCCACAAAGCAAAATGTGAGTTCTTTTTAAGCACCAAAAGACAAGTGAGAGATACTTTGTTCAATTGTTAACCAAAGAAACAAAATCTAGTAAGTTGTATTCCTAGTGTTCATTATAGCCTTTGCAAGAAGAAATTGAAAAGATTCTTTTTAAACCCAAACAAAATTAGTGTCCTAAGAAAGAAAAGATAACAAATTCTTGAAGAAGTGTTAAACAAACACTAAAGTGTTTAAAAACACTTTGATTTTGTGAAATATCCTTATCATGCTTCTTCCTCTTTCATTTTCGGTTAATCCCACTTTTTCCTCCCTTCCAGCGGCGCAACTCGTGACTGTGTCGGAGTTTGATTTCTCAGCAATGCTCTATAGCACCGCTTACCAGTCAGCGTCACTCTGTGTCAAGGACTGTGAGCTCAACTGCGTCGCCCTTTTTCCCAGCACCGTAGTTTGATTCTTTTGAAAAATTTGTGGGTCAGAACGATCAAGCGTCGTAGTTAGAAATTCAAAATTTTGGGCAGAAAGACTCTAGCGTCGTAGTTTGAGTTTCCAGCAGTGCTATATGGTGACGTTGAAGAGTCAGCGGTGCTGAAACAATAGCGTTGAGCTCTTAGCGTTGGAATTTTTTGTGTATGAACAAAAACGCAGAAATTTGTGAGAAAAGTGATAAATAATGATATCCAGCCCTCCTTCTAGCGCCAAATGTGTGAACCCCAATCCAAATACCTGCAAAACATAATGAATAAATACATTAATTAGTCAATTGGAAGCATGAACAAGGATTCCTCATGAAATTCATTAACAAAACTCAAATTAGGAAAGAAAACAATGAAGAACACAATAAAACAAGAAAATATAGATTCAATCCTAATTAGAATAGCAAACATATGATCCCATGGGGGAATTGGTGCCAATTTGATGTGAAAATTGGCCCTTTCCCAATTCCTAAGATGCAAGTCTGATGTGTTGAATAGATTTGATCCACTTTGTTGATGAAGAATGAGAGCTCCAAGCTAAAAATCTGCAAAAACCTAGCTAAGAACTCAATGGTGATGGATGAAATTTGATAGATATTTGAGCATGGTAACTTTGCATAATTTGTGGATGATAAAATGAGGATATGAGCTCTTTATTTATAGAATGCCAAGATGGATGAATGTCCAAATTTGAGCAATGTGGGACTAACATTCATCCAATGGCAAGATGCCACTTGTCAATCTATGAGTGGATGGAGGATGTGCGAGATTTGAGAACTGTGCCAATAAATGCATATTTTTGAATTTCAAATTTGTTGAAATGACTTGTAAGAGGGAAGGGAAAATGCAATAAATTCCACTTGGCTCAAGGCAAAGGCAATGTAAGATGGAGTTATTGTCTTGTTGGATGTACATGTTGACTTGGAATTTTTGAATTCAAATTTGAGGGAATATTCCAAAAGATGCCTTGTGAGGAAAATAGAGATTTAATAAATGAATTAAATCTATTTTCATGTACAACTTGCAAAATCTAAAGGATGGGACATGATAAGAGATTAAATTAATTAAGGGTCAATTACTTTAATAGGAGATTAAATGATGTGACCTATTTGACTCAAATTTATGGATTTGTTTAAATCAAATAAGAGAGGAATATGATAAGAGAATAATTAAATAAGGATTTTGATTTATTTAATTAAAAGAGATGGTGTTAGATTAAATCAAATAAGGTTTTAATTTATTTAATTTAATGGATAGACTTTAGAGATTTAATTAAATAAAATTAATTATTTAATTAAATAGGGATAATTAGATCAGATGATTGATTTAATTAACAAAAGAGAGTGATTTAATTAGATAAAATGATTTTATTTAATTAAGAGAGGAATATTGATGAATTTAATCAAATAAGGGGATTTGATTAAATGGTTAGACCGAAGGATGATTCAGGATGAAACGATGTTAGTAGGTTAGGATCAAATGCACAATGTCAATCAGTATATTTTACGTGTCTACATTTTTCCCCTCTTTGAAGCAATGCACTTGTTGCATTGGTTCACGATCTCAATCAAAGCTGAAAATTTTCATTATTTAAAAAAAAACTTGCCCCACTGCTGCCTGGTGAAAGAAAATATGCTATTATAAAATCAAAAGAAAAGATCATCTAGCTAACCTAGCCAAGATATTCGATAAACTAGAGGAATACAACTTGCATCTCGATCCAAAGAAGTGCGTATTTAACATGACATCTAGAAAACTGTTTGGTTACATTGTATCAAGAAGAGGCATTGAGGTGGATCCTGCCAAGGTTAAATCTATCCTAGAAATGCCTCTTCCAAAAACATTGAAACAACTACGTAGCCTATAGGGCAAGCTTTAGTCCATCAGAAGGTTCATCGCACAATTAGCAAACAAATGCCATCCATTCACACATTTGCTACATAAGGACATAACATTCAAATGGGATGGAAGGTGTGACCACGATTTTCAACAAGTAAAGGATTATTTTCTCACTCCCCCAGTGTTGATGTCTCTAATTCAGGATAAGGCAATGATTTTGTATGTATCTACAACTATGACAACCTTAGGATCTCTTTAACGCAATTGGATGAGCAAAACAAGGAAATAACATTATTATATATCAGTCAAACCCTAGTGGGCTATGAATTAAACTATACACCCATAGAAAGAGCATGTCTATTTATTGTCTTCATAGCACAAAAGCTTAGACACTACATATTAAATAGACAAATAAAGCTAATATCAAAAGTGGATCCCTTAAAGTATCTATTGGAAAAGGCAACTCTTATAGGAAGAATCGCTAAGTGGGTCATGATACTTAGCGAATTTGATATAGAATATATTGACAGAAAAGTCGTAAAGGGACAAGTAATAGCAGATTAGTTAGCAGATGCACCTATGGAAAATCATCAACCTCTAGTATCATAATTTCTAGATGAAAGCATACTTCTAAACGATCAATCAAGTTGTTGGACCTTGTACTTCAACGGATCCCACACTCAACACAACTTAGGGGCTGGTATCCTATTTCTTACACCTCAGGGAGATAGTATACCCAAAGCTTATAGGATTTCCTTTCTATGTGCTAACATTTCTGCATATGAAGCACTCATCACTAGTCTGAAGATGGTCATAGAATTGGAGACAAAGGAACTACAAGTCAATGGTGACTCTAGCTAGTCATAAGGCAGGTAAATGACAAATAATAGATGAAGGATGACAAGCTCATGCCATACAAAAGAATGGTGGACAACTTCAAGCAATAATTTGTGGTCATCACCTTTGAATAGGTTCCCACAATCAACAACAAAGTAGCTAATGCTATGGCAACAATAGGTTCACTCCTTGACATATCCCAAAACATTCCCAAATATGAATTCCTTGTGAAACAACTACTAGCATTTGATATCCTGGAATTAGAACTTGTATGTGATGTTGTTGGTCATGACTCACCTTGGTACCAAAACATGTTTTCCTATATCTAGCATGGGATCATACCCCTTGACTTAACGACAAATAAAAAGAAAACCTTTGTCCGCAAACCGCCTTACAAGAAGTGCACAGAGGTGTTTGTGGGTCTCACTCTAGTGGACCTAATCTAGTAAAGAAATTGTTAAGAACAAGGTATTATTGGCCCTCAATGGAGCAAGAATCCATTCATTACTCAAGGAAGTATTGCCAATGTCAACAACACAACAATCTTGTTCACGTACTGGCACAAGAGCTACGACCTATAACTACACCATGGACTTTCTTGCAATGGGGACTTGACTTGATAGGAAAGATATCTCCCACTTCATCCAATGGGCAAAAATTCACTATAACTGCAACTAAATACTTTACAAAGTTGGTAGAAGCCATTTTGTTAACTTACATCACAAGGAAACAAATATCCAAGTTTATCTTGAATTATTTGATCTGTCGATATGGAATTTTGCAAACTATCAGAACAGATAACGAAACTCCATTTAAAAACCAAGATGTGAATGTGAGCTTTGCTCAAGGTTCTCCATCCAACACCGATTTTTAACCCCACACTATCCCCGAGGAAATGGCCAGGATGAAGCATCCAATAAAGTCATTCTGAAAATATTGAAAAAGACTGTTAATGATGCCGACTGTGATTGGAATTTGTAGCTAAATCCCACCTTATGGGCTTACCAAACCATCATTCACACACCCATGAGTGCGACACATTTTTCCTTGGTCTACGAATTTGAAGTAGTCCTACCTATCAAAGTTGAGATCCCATCACTATGAGTATCCCTAAAGGGCATGATCAACAATGAGGAATATCGGGTTTCCATACTTAATGAGCTAGAACTTCTAGATGAAAGATGTTTGAGTGCATTAAGCCATCTCTAGGTTTATCAGAATCGGCTCAAGTGAAGCTACAACAAGAAGATAAAGAACAAAAGCTTTCAAGTTGGTAACTTGGTATTGAAATAAAATCAGAAGATCTAGCTAAATCAGGATGGGAAGGGTAAGTTTGAACCAAATTGGCTAGGTCTTTTTATCATAACAACATACTATGGATTTGAAGCATATCAGTTGGCTAATCTTGAAGGAGAACCTTTAGCCGAACCTCTGAATAACAACCATCTCAGAAAAAATTACACTTGAGAGCATCAAATTATCCCAAGAAAAAAAGCTAAAAAATAATTTATTTTTTAAGAAAAACATTAAAGTCAAATAAATCGTCCTTTAAGTGAAAACCACCTTGTGGTGCTTCTAGGATTAGTATCGTAGTGAAAACCTAGTAAACAAGTGCTATGTTTGAATAAGTCTTGCATCTTTATCTATCAGCACTATCTATCACATCCACCCCATCCATCCCATAATAAAATGTGTATCCAACCATGGCTTGATAATTGATCAAGTGTTGAACCTTACTACACAATCAAAATCCATCTACCCTAATAAACGTAATCTTGTTCTGAACTGGGGGAAACTTCCTGAAATTGGTTGCAGATTGGATCCTCGTTCATCCCATCACTGTTAAAAACTATCAAAATAAAAAACATCCAGAAAATAAACAAAATCCAAAACAAAGTTCAAAACATCAAAATCCCAAAAATAATGTAGGTCATCCCTAGATGAGCCGCATTGAGACAAAATAAGAAAACTATGAGCCTTTGCATGTATAACGTAGGAAAGACCATCACTAATGAGCCTCTGAGGCCCTAAGTTAGTCCCCTAAAACAAAAAAACATTCAAATACCTTATCAAAATCGAAAAAAAATCATAAAAAAGTTAGAAAACTCCAAAAATAGTGTTACTCAATACAGTCAAACTACAATGTCTCTGCATTCGTCACATAGGTAAGGCCATCATCGATTAGCCCCTGAGGCACTAGGTCAGTCCCTTTAGGTCCCCCTATTTGTCTCTAAATCTCTCGAGAACAACAAAAACAAAATCAAAATAATTAGAAAATCTCAAATGTCCTATCTCCATTGTCACCTACCCGTAATAAACTTTCCATTCATAATAAACAAACATCATCTTTAGGCTTTGAAAAATGCAACCAACAAGGAAAAAAACATCAAAATCGATACTTCCAAAGTAAATATTGAAACAACTGGATCAGACTAAAATAATGCCTAAAGTGTTAACTACCCTACCTTTTCGAAAATCATTATCAACAATCCTATCATGAGTCTTAATGGATAAAATGTTCCTACAATAGACATCATCCATGGGTTACATCAGAAACATAAAAACATCTATGGCAAGTGATACAACAACATTGTTTATCTTTTTCTAATCTTATCTTTTTTATTTATCTTATTGTCACATTCCCAGAATCTCTCAAAGATGTCCATAAGGATTTAGAGAGGAAGGAATGGGGGCATTTATCATTGATTTTTGTTTGTTCTATTTGTTAGATATTTTTATGATACTACCATGGAGAATACTTAAGTTTTCTCTTATGTATGTGATGAGCCTAGTTTTTGGTTAAATCTTGGGTAGAGTTTATAGTTCATTTGCTGGCATTGTCATGAACTTTAGTCGTCAAATGTTAATATTTTGTATAATGTTTCCCTCAAACTATTGGCAATGGGTTTATCCTATCCTTGTGAAGTTTCAATGACATTAACATATTATGAAAATTATCTATATTAATTTTACATGTGATTGATGAATATTCTCTAAGGTGATTTTAGATGTGAACTTATTATGCATACTAACATTGTCATGTAGGACACAATTGGTTGATGCTAAGTTGGGAAAGGAAACCGGTAGATGATCATGTAGGGGAATCATTCAAAAGTGTTAACTGAAGAGCGACGGTGACAGATTCCCCATGGCAGTCAATTGTAATTGCCTTGTATTTATGGCATTGAGCAATCGCGAGCGTTACTGCAGCGTTGAGTCCATGTTTGGACATGCATGTTTGATTGGATTCCCTGTAGGTGTAACTGCCCTGCCACTCTTTTCCTTACTTCCCTAAATGGCGTCCTCCCAGTTAGTGGGAGTTGACCGCCCTGTTTAGCTAGTAGAATAAATCTGGATTTGAATCTCCTTCTAAGGAGGTTCGGCCCCTTAGTTCTTGATTGTGGAAAATGACATTGATAATGTATTGAGCATACTCTACTTTTCAATACAACCATGCTGATTACTCTGTTTATGTAATTTTCAATGAATGAGATGATAGCCTGAATTTGAGTATTTGAGTTTGTATTAGTTTAGTGGGTACTCATCCAAGGGGGCCCACTTGGTGAGTAATCCTTTCTTTAGAGTAATTAGCTTAGTTATTATTTTTTGCTCTGTACTTAGTTCGAAATCTAGCATTGACTGTTCCTGCAGCCACTAGAAGTCCATTTTGTGTTTGTTCCTGCAGCTAAAGTAGACAAAGTAGTTTCCTATCTGTCCACCCAGAGCTTTATTCTTGTTATGCATTTTAGTTTAGCATAGTTGTTGGTTAATGTTTAGCATTTGTTTTATTCCCTTCCTGCAATTTACTTTCAGTACTGTGTGTTTCTTAGCTGTAGATTAGAAATGGCTACTTAGGAATTCCTAGTGCACATATAGTGCTGACCCATTACAAGTCTACGTCCCTAGGTTGACAAGTTAAATGCACCTCCATGATGATCAAATATCTATTTAGGTTAGATGTTCAATCTCTGAATTATGGTTGTAGAAGCCCAGTTAGGAGATCCTTGTAGGAGGCCAACATTTTTGGTGCCATTGTTGAGGATGGTGTCAAGCTAGGAGGTTATTTTGATAATTTCTCCATTATAGCATTTCTTCTGGGTTGTTCTTAGAATACCCCTTGTTTAGGCGAGTAAAGATATGTTGTTCTTTTGCTCATTCTTTATGTGAGCTAGCCAATGTTGAGTTGATACTGCAACTAGTTGAGATTCCAAATCTACCCAGAAACAAAGAAGAAGAACCATTTGACTAGTTATGAAGCTTCCATTAAAGACCCAAAATCAGATTGATAGCCCTTTGCTTTGAAAATCTATCAAGAAAACATGGGTGATACCTTCTTGTTTGAGTATGACCTACTTTGCCAAGATCATGACTACACCACTGATGCTCCTAGGCTTGAGCTACTTCCTACCACTTTAAAAGAAGCTACACAAGGATGGTTTGTGAGCCTAGGTAGAAATACCATGGAGACTTGGGAGGACATGAAGAAAAAGTTATTTGGAAAATAAAAGGAATATTGTTGGGGCAGTGATACAAAAGGAAGTGATGCCTCTAAGATGCAACAAAAGGAAGATGAGAGCTTGGAAGACTACATTTCAAGGTTTTTGTCCTACATGTAGGAATCTCCACACCATGCACCTAATGGAGAATTTTAGAAGCTACTTCTCTTGTTATGAATCAATGAGAGTTACACTGATGCTCTGGACCTGATGGCAAGAAAAGTCATCGCTCAAGTCTCTTGGAAAGATACCAAGGAAATATGCCAGGACTTCCGGAACAACTTCAAAAGAAGAGATAACTTACTAATCTTCTACTAGTGGAGTTCCAAGGATGGAGATCATTGATGTGTTAACAGATTTTGAGTAGGATGTTACAAACAACCTAGCTACTCAGTTGGGTACACTTCAAGCCAAAGACAAACATATGGAGGCATAGGAAACGTCGGCAGAATACTACCCTCATTATAGACAAAAGAAGGACTATGAATGTGAGATGGTAACTAACATTGAAACAAGATTCCACCTGAGATCAAACCAATTCAAATTAAGGAAGATCAAGTCCACTTTGGTGCACAAAGGAAGCCCTCGACTCCAAAAGAAGGTATGTTACAAGCTCCATTATCTTTTTTTGAGCCAAACCAGGCAGTCAGGTCCATGCGGCCATCCTTTCTACCCCAACAGCCTGCTATAATGCCTCCACTTGCTAATGCACACAAATTTACTCAGCTACTAGTTCAACCCACACCCTACCTAAATAATGCACCATGGCTGCAACCAATAGACCTTGCTGATTCAAATCAATTCCTTGCATATGTTGTGAGTGTAGGTGATATTCACTCATGTTTAGGAACTACTGTATCCACTCCTTCCACACCCATCATCATTGAGATACCTATGGAAGAAGAACAAGAACCTCCAAATGATCTTATTCAGCCAATAATACCTAAACATCCTGAACAAGAGCCACCGTTCCCTTAGGAATTGGAAGTTGCCAAGTATGAGAAAGGAAAGGAAGATGAAACTCTTGACATCATGGGTGTTCAGACATCCCTATTTAAGGACATAAAGGATGTCCCTATACATGGCTAAACAATCAAGGAATCTTATCTTAAGAAGTCAGGAAAAAAGAAAAAATACTCGACTATAGTCCATGTGATGAGACAGTTTGATGACATCATGCTTGGAAAAAGGACCCTTCCCAAGTACAATGATCCAAATAATCTTGTAGCAGCAATTGTTATCCATGAGATTCAAGTAAATAATTCCTTGAGTGATTCAGGGGCAATAATTAATGCGATGACTAAGCACATCCTGCAACAACTAAAAGTTGCATGTATGAGACCTCTTCCTACTGTCCTACAACTTGTTAATAATTCCACTATGGATCTTGATGATATAGACCTTCTGGACTCGTGGGAGCATCTAGTAGACCTCATGATTTTCTCTCTATGGCCACATATCAACGAGGAAGCTGGGGAAGTTAACTTGGTGGTGTAACTCATGATGCTAGGTAGAAGTCCTTTCTTGCAGCTTCAAGGTGAAGAAGAGGTGTTATCTAGTATAATCCATAACCGTTATGAAGAGGGACAAACATCATCTTCTAATTCTGTCCAGACGCTTCCCCCTAAACTTCCTGCAGTTGTTCTTCCTGTAATCACTCTTAATGCAGCTAGTCTGTCTGTAGAGAAACTTCCTACAACAATGGGAATGTTCCATACCATGGCGCCATATGGACTCAAACAACATGCATTTTCATGGAACTACCATGATATGAAGGGACCGAATCCTAAGTTATGGATTTGACAAATCTACATTAGAGCCAATTGTCAACTAGTAGGGCAGCCTCAACAAAGAATCAATCCTACATTAAGAGAAGTTGTTAAAATAGAGCTGCAAAAATTGATAGTTGTTGGATTTATCTACCTCATTTCAGATAGCCAGTGGATGAATTTATTGATGAACATGCCAAAAAAAGGAGGGAAGTGGCGAGTTTGTGTTGATTACAGAAAACTTAACGCTGTCACTAAGAAAGACCATTTTCCCTTGCCATTGTACACTCACCTAGCAAGAGATGTTGAATGGACAAAAGAATATTATAGAGCATTTTCTAAGGAAACCTTGACCCATATTCTTGTTTTAGTCATGCAGCCAAATGCTTCAGATGAAATGAGAAGGGTAGCCTTGCACCACACTGAAGTAGTGCAAAATCAGAGGATGAGATGGCATAATTGGGAAAACGAGTTTCCACCAAGTGACTGGATATTGTCATATGACCTAAAGCATTAGGACAATGCAGGGAAGTTGTGGAAAAGGTGGTTAGGACTGTTCAAAATTTTTGAAGTCTTTCCTAATGGAGTTGTTCAACCTACCATCATTAGCCCTGACAGAATCAAGCTACTTGAGCCAACCTCCAAGGAAAGGCCACTGCAACAATTCACCCAACATTTAGTACACAAGCTTCCTACAGCCAAAGTTGGTGGACCTAGTGTTCCACCATTTGGCTAAATTAAGGTGCGTAATTTTTAATAATAAAGATTTACACCTTAGTGGAAATCCATTTCTTCGCCCATCCACCCATCTGTCCATTCGTACCACCTTTCTTTCTCTCTTCCATCATTTCATTCCACCTCACTCCACTTTGCTTCACTCTTAATTAATTGCTCAATCATTTCAAAAAATGGGAAAATCGATAATTTATCTCTTCGATCTTTGTAACACATCCTTTGCACGCTTAGGTATGTACGCGGTAATTCTCATCTCTTAATTACCTTTTGAGCACATTTATTTAATCATCACACATTATTATAGGTGATTGCATAATATGTCAATAATTCCTGTCAAGCCGCCACTCCCTTCCCACATATGTTGACACATGTCCAAAATTAAGTTGGGGGGAATAAAAAAATGGAAATAAACTGCTCGTACATCAAATCGTAACCTGGCTACATCAAAAAATTTAAGCAAGCTAATTTGAAAATCTAGCTCACATGTGTGAAGTGATGTAACTAAGCTGCCAATTCTTTCCATTATCACTCTCATTTATCACCCCTTTCCTTGGCTTAATTGCCTTGTGATAATCTTAAGAATAAGTACTAAATGGTAAAAAGAAGAGACAAAAAAGGGATTCAGTCGACACTAGCAGTAAAAACTTAGGAAGAAAGGTGGTGGTGTTCAAAACAAAAATTGCAGAGGAAGGAAATTTCGATGAGTGATAGTGATTTCAGATAATGGGGGGTGGCTTAATTTAGAATGAGCCCTCAATTCATGATGCTTTGCTGAAAGATGCACAATGTCTGGTAGAATTTCAACGTTGTGGATGGTTTGATTATTTCACGAAGCTAGATGGCTTTGACAAGGGAATTGCACTTGAATTTTCCCAAACATTCTCAGAAGGCAAAGCCACGGTAAAAGGGTTAGAAGTGGTGGTGACCGAGGAGAGAATTGTAGAAATTTTAGGGTTACTTGTTGATGGCGAGCATTACCTTGCCTCCAGGGATGCCAAATCGACCAAAGTAGAATTCACAGTACATGGCAACCCACCAATTAGCATTGACAAACCGGGCGCAAAAAGAATGTCTCTACCTAAACCATGGAAGCAGACAACTGTTCACATTATAAGGTATATCACTTGTGAGGGACAACTATCAAATCTAAATTCAATACATTTTAAGCTCCTGAGTCACATGAGGCATGGAAGGAGGATGAATGTGCCCAATGTCTTATACAATCTTCTCTCCATCATGGCGGCTGAGACCCAGAAAGGTAGGGATAACTCTGTCTCCCACCATTGCTTGATAAAATTGCTAGTTAGAAAAAATTTGCATGATGTGTTTGGAATCACTTGGGAGGAATTTGTTCAAGTTAATCAAAATTACCATTGAGAATAATTTTCCAATGTTGAGCATTTTCCACCTAGGGTTATACCTCAGTCTTGTAGGTCTAGCAGAAGATTAAGTATAGTTGAAGCCACCCCTGGTGCTTCAATTTCTGGTGCCAGTTCTAGTATGAATCCTCCTGCAGTAGTAGAGGAGTCCATAAACATTAGTTCCTCTAAAACAAAACATTCATAAAAAGTAAGCTCTTCGTCTGATTTTGATGACAATGTCCCCTTACAATCCCTAATAAGAACTAGGGCACAAAAGAAAGAAGCTGAAACAAGAAAAGAAAAAGAAAAAGGCCAAACCCAACCTGTAGAAAAAGAGGTGTCAGTTGCTAGGAAAAGAAAGGTTGGCCCTATTCATCTTGCAGCCAAAGGAAAATGTAAGAGCACCTCTAGGAAATCAAAACAACTGGACCAAATTTTTATGAACCTTCACAGGAAAACCCTAGGCATGATGAGACATCACACGGGGACACTGAAACTTCAGTGGAATGAGAATAGGTTGAGAAAAAGAAAGAAGATATCTCTAAGGAAGCAGTCAAAGTGAAATTGGCAGACCTTGCTAGTATCATAGAGGAGTTTGAGGATGAGTAGGGGTTCTTGTAGTAGAACCAAGAATAGGGGCAGGAGTTCCTGTAGCCACAACAAGAAGCACAACAAGAGCCAAAACAAGAACAAGAGGTCCTGCAGCAAGAAGAGGATGAAGAAATAGCACCCCTGCAACCACAGACAACTGAATAGCTTGAGTTCATGTAGATAGTTCCGTATGGGGAGCAACCATCAACAAAAACATTGGTAGGAATTCATAACCCTCCTAATTTTACAATTCATGCAACAATTTTAAATCTATGGAAAGAAATAGAAAGGAGGGAGAGAGAATGGAAACAGGAGAGAAAGAAGCTGAAAAAGGAAATCCAAGAGAGGGATGAGATTATTGAGGAGAAAAATGAGGAGATTGCTACTTTAAAGAAGAAAGTAGATAACATTGTGAACCTAGTGCCACAAATTATTGAATGCAGAGCTCCTACAAGGGTTTATGCCCTGCACTTAAAAGAGAAATATATCTCTTTCAAGTTATCAAAAATTGTTTCAGATTTGAATCCCTCCATTGAAACTCTTGTTGAATTCTTCAATGCCTAGAAAATTGCTTCCCCTGAGATGAAAATTTTTTTATGTGAATTTTATTTGCACAATTATGTTGTCACATAGGATCATGATTGGAACCCATTGCTATATGTTGGGGATGTTCAACTAAGAGCATTTATGTAATGGGCACAAAATGAAATTAATTGGGGTGAGAAGAACAATGCTTATAGAAGAATGGAATCCAATATCCCCTTATCCATTATGGACGAGTCGAGTAACCTAAGGGATATCGGCAGAGAATGGATCAGGATGCTCCTTAGACCAAGCTATGGTAACCGAATCATGCCCTAGATTGAAGCTGTCTATACTGAGTATGAGGTTAAAACAATAACAAAAGAGGAGCTCATAAGAGGATATCTAGCTCAATGATGGAATAGTTTAACAGATGAGCTGAAACAAGTTGAGCCCCATTCTATTCACAACTATGTTGCAACATTGAAGAGAATTGATAGGTACATCCAACTTGGTAGAGAAAAGGAGAGATTTTGGCTTCCCCTAACCTTCTAGCTACCCATTCTTATGTGGCCTATACCAAACTACAAATTCTACCTGCATGATGTTGATACAGAAAGGCCAAGGTGGAATAGATTTGACAGACTGGGAGGATTTTATTGGGATCCAGATTCACGTATTGTAGCAACAGATGTTGGCCAGCTTGTAGTTGCAAACTTCAGAGCCTTAACCAAATGAAAGAACAACCCTTCCACTGCTGGAGGACCCACAAGACATTAGGTTGGGGGGGATGATGAGCCTAGTTTTTGTTAAATCTTGGGTAGAGTTAATAGTTCATTTGCTGGCATTATCATGAACTTTAGTCATCAAATGTTAATATTTTGTATAATGTTTCCCTCAAACCATTGACAATGGGTTTATCCTATCCTTGTGAAGTTTCAATGACATTAACATATTATGCAGATTATCTATATTAATTTTGCATGTGATTGATGAATGTTCTCTAAGGTGATTTTAGATGTGCAATTATTATGTGTACTGACATTTCCATGCAAGACCAATTAGTGGATGCTAAGTTGGGAAAGGAAATCGACAGATGATCATGCATGGGAATCATTCAAAAGAGTTAACTGAAGAGTGACGATGACAGATTCCCTACGGCAGTCAATTGTAACCACCTTGTATTTATGGCATTGAGCAATCATGGGTGTTACTGCAGCGTTGAGCCCATGTTTGGGCATGCATGTCTGACTAGATTCCTTGCAGGCGTAGCCACTCTGCCACTCTTTTCCTTGCTTTCCCTAAATGGCGTCCTCCCAGTTAGTGGGAGTTGACTGCCCTGTTTAGCTGGTAGAATAAATATGGATTTGAATCTCCTTCTGAGGAGGTTTTTGTGGAAAATGACATTGATAAGGTATTGAGCATACTCTACTTTTCAATACAGCCATGTTGATTACTCTATTTACATAATTTTCAACGAATGAGATGATAGCCTGAATTTGAGTATTTGAGTTTGTATTAGTTTATTGGATACTCATCCAAGGGGGCCCACTTGGTGAGTAATCCTTTCTTTAGAGTAATTAGCTTAGTTGTTATTTTTTGCTCTGTACTTAGTTCAAAATCTAGCATTGATTGTTCCTGCAGCCACTAGAAGTCCATTCTGTCTCTGTTCCTGCAGCCAAAGTAGACAAAGTAGTTTCCTGTTTGTCCGCCCAAATCTTTATTCTTCTTTTGCATTTTAGTTTAGCATAGTTGCTGGTTAATGTTTAGCATTTGCTTTATTCCCTTCCTATAATTTACTTTCAGTACTGTGTGTTTCTTGGCTGTAGATTAGAAATGGCTACTTAGGAATTCCTAGTGCACGTACAGTGTTGACCCATTTCAAGTCTACGTCCTTGGGTCGACAAGTTAAGTGCACCTCCATGATGGTCAAATAGTTATTCAGGTTAGATGTCTAGTCTCTGAATTATGGTTGTAGAAGCCCAGTTAGGAGATCCTTGTAGGAGGTTGATAGTATGAAAGATGTTTTGTGGCAATTCGTGTAGTGGTTGCATGTTAGGCACTCCATACCTTGTTGTGTAACTAATCTGAAATGTTTTGAAACTTCTTACCCATACACTCTAATAGGGTTTATGTATGTTTGGTATGAGAAAGAATGATCTTTGTTTGTAGATTCAAAGTCCACCCAATGTATACAAATCCACCTTGGTTATTAATACCCAGGTGCATCATGTTTATTTTCTACATCAATAAGGATTGCTAAGAACTATGAAGTCTCTATGAAAGAAAAATAAAACTCATCAATGACTAACAACATCAATTTTCTTCTAAAAATCCAACGAACACTTCTTCCAACTAATAAATTCATCTTGCATTACAATATCATTAGTACCACATGCATCATGCATCCACAAATTCGTCAATACATATCATGACCATAATAAAATGAAAAACATCATACATCATAAATCATCATCCATCGTATACATATATAAATCATACCTCCATCCATATCATATAAATACATCAGAAAAGTACAAAAAACATGGGCATATATAAATCATCCATAAGCATCTCATAACACATAATAAGCTGCATAAAAAATGGTATATCTCATATATATCATCAAAGTGGAACATCATCCAATATTAGGTATGATACAAGAACACATGAAATCAAGTATCATGTATGATATCAAAATATACAAAATATATACGAGGCCTTAGTTGGGTCGATGAATGTATATACAAAATAACATGTCTACACAAAGTCTCTGTTGCAATAAATAAAGATCATAACAATATCAACCCTGTTTGTCCTTTCTCAAAGGAGGTTGCTCCTCATCATGATGGGACATATATTGACTATGGGTAGGGGACGACTAAGGATGCACGATCCCTAGAGATGGTTGTGGTTGTCTGATTGACTATCCACATAACTCGACACCTGTTACACTGCTATGCTTTCTAAAGCAAGGGTGCCTCTATGCTCTAGGAATAAAAGCTTCATACAAGATCTGATAATATGTATTCTCTCTCATAAGTTGATCTCGTTGAGCCTAATACTAGGCCAGGGGAATGGAGGAGGCTAATGAAATCTCTACTACTAGCCTCTATTGCCTCTCGGTGGCTAGCTCATACCTCAAAGAATCTCTCTCCTAATGGAGAGAATCCAACTCTACAATAACTATAGCAAACTATGCCTCTATGGCCTAACGCCGATAAATCTCAACATCCCTCTCTTTAGCCCTAACATCTCTGCCTGTTGTCATCTACACTATCTGACTTGCCATGTACCCCTATAGGGGAGGTCCCTATGGTGCTTGCAATCCCTACTGCTGCTACCCATCTTGTGGTCCTTTCCACCCATCATGTTGTTCCTGATACCCATCACCCTGGGCCCTATCAAGCTACTCTACAACAATATGTAACCTCTGTCTATCACCTCTCCTCCTAGTAACATTGACCACCCTTTGAACCTAACCTATCACTGGGCCAACACTAATAGGATCTATAAATCGTACTAGCCATTGATGGGCCCACCACTGATCATAACCTCGAGTAGTACCTGGGTCTGAAGGACCAACTGCCCACCCCGATCCAAATGGGGAAAGTGCTCAGAACTTGAAAATGGATGTAGTAGAGGATTTTGTCAACCCCCAAACCCTAATCTCTCAAGTTGTTCGCCTAAAGCGCGCATGATAATCATCGATAAATATGGTTTTCCTCTCTTCAAATTGTCAAAAAACTTTGTCAGGCAGCTAGATCTCAAGAATAGTATCAACACAGCCTATCAACCACTGCGTCTATCTATAATAAGGAAACTGCTCCATATGATATGTCCAAGCCTCACAGGCTAGCCATGGCCTCTAGATAAACTCAGTCATATAATCAAATATGGCTTTCCAATAATGTAACCCTCTTGGCCAGGTGTACTGTAAGAAATCAGAATACCTATAAGAAAAAGGATCATTGGCATCCCGCTCTAGTATATCATCTAGCCTAGTCATTGGGATCCTCTCCCAGGCCCATACATGTAGAAGAGTCATGCCTGCTGAGATAGAATTGCTACCTCGATATACGACCTCATACATGTCTCTATACAAATGTGCTAATACGCATGGACCACAAGCATATCTAATCACGTGCTCCATCATATGCTCTATAC
Organism: Sequoia sempervirens; assembly: GCA_007258455.2. NCBI lineage: Eukaryota > Viridiplantae > Streptophyta > Pinopsida > Cupressales > Cupressaceae > Sequoia > Sequoia sempervirens. The sequence goes on from VDFB02384340.1 coordinate 78,850, forward strand.
AAATGCCCCAACTAATAGGAAATGCACTACCTAGATGATTGGGCATCAAAGGCCTGATAATCAATCTTGTAAACACCATAGACAGAGGATTAGCACCATTGATGAATGGAGATAAGTCTATCTCATAATCCACTACCTGTAGATATCACACACCAAGTACTCATTGCATGGCAAGGATATAAGTAACCTGCTTGCTATGAATAGGGATTCTCAGAATCCTCCAAACATCCTCAAGGGTGATTATCGCCTTGTTAGTAGGAAGATGGAAGGATGGCATCTCAAAATTCCATCTCCTAATAAGTGTGGTCATCATCACTCTATGTCATCTGATCTCGGGCATACAATAGAAGTGTCAAAGCCCAACAACATCAAGGAAGTCTCTCTCAACCTCCTAAAACTCGACAATCAAATTGAATAGCTATTATGGCTGTCACTCCCTAGAATACAGTAGTTTCAGAACCGCCTGCAAACATTCAACCCACAATGTCAAAAAATTGCTAGAAAAAAATCATGAACTTAAAACTACAAATAAACTAGCTAAAACAATCTTTGTTAACAATAGCAAGCCTTTTTTGGATGATAGCAACATGTTTTTATGAAAGTGGCCTTGTTTACGATAGCGGCTAGTTTCTACGCTAGTAGCTAGTTTTCTACAATAGCATCTACTTTATACACTAGAGGCTGGTTTATACGATAGTGATCTTGCTACAACTATGTTAGTGGTTGGTTTTTGTGTTAGCGATTAATTTCCAAAAAGGTTTACAATAGCGACTAGTTTTTACTATAATGATCAACAACAACGATCACCTTTTACTATAGCGAACAAATTAAACGATAGCATGTGCTTTCTACGATTGCAATAAACTAACCTAGTACACTAGCGACAAAATTGAGACAATAGTGCTAAAAACATGAAATTACCACTATCATCAAAATAAAGTTTGAGTATTAATTACACAAGTAGGAAATGATGAAAGCAAAAATGGAAAGACATACCATGATGCCTACGCCAGTTAGCCTCTTGAACGATTGAACAACATTAGCTCTGTGTGGGGCACCTAGAATCCTCACCATCACAAATCAACAATCGCAACAACAAGATCTCCAAAGGCAAGAGTTTCCTAAGACTCAGAGTGCAAATGAGGAAAAATGAAATCTTAATTTCCTATTTGAACCCCCTAAACCCTAATTTTTACCTTGGGAACCCTCCTAGGTTTAAGTTTTGAGTACTTTGGAACATCTGAAACCATAAACATGGGCCCTATAGCCTAATTTTTCATCCTCTACGCATCTAAACTACAACAAAACCTTGTTGCGAGCCCGCTTGGAAAAATACTCTTTTTTCACTGACCTCTTGAGGGGGTAGCCCAATGTTGTATTATCTTTCTATTGACCGTCAGGGCACAACAGAGCATATTAAAAAATTTCAAATCTTGATTTGAACATCGAATTCTTTGAAACAATGTAACTAGTGCTTTGTCTCAAAGAGGGGAAAAATGCAGACATGTACAAATTACCTAACATATATCACACATCCTGAATTACATTTTTCCATTATCGGCATCACTTTCATTATCACTATTGCATTTCATCTCATTAACATCATTAATCCTCTTTTTAACATCATTTACATCATTAACCCTATTTTCCTCTATTAATTGAATAATCTTTAATTATTTATTTAATTAACTATTTTATCATTAATCTAACATTATTCCTCATGATTAATTAAATAAACATCAATCATTTAATTATGTCACTAATATACCTTATTCATCTAAATCAATTAAATTTTTATCATTAATAATTTAATTAAACCACTTCCCCTTCTCTAAATTTGAATAATTAAAACAAATATTCAAAATCACTCAACATGGTCAACAAACAAATATATCTTTATTTGTTAAAGTCAAAAGAAAACTTGCACATTCATCTCCAATATTAATTAATTATCCTCACCCCTTTTTGATTGAGTAAATCATGACCACTGATTTCTCACTCTAATTGGTTAACTAACCCATTTATTTCCTAACTCAACTTAACTTTCTCAATCCACTAAACACTCAACTTGACTTTCTCAATCCCACCAATCATTCCAATCTAATCCCACTAATTACCCAATTAAAATCTTTAATTGGATCAATCAGAGGAGTTAACTGACCAATCTATTTCCTCTCAACGGTTCTCAACCGTTGATCGTGATCTTTCACTATTGAATCTCAATCGTTCATCTAAAACCTATAAATCTATAAAATAATATTCTTCCTTCTCAAATTCGATCGGAGAATCTAGAGAATTTGTGTAAAGAGGTCATGTTGAATTGACTATCAAGTTCTTAAGAGCAAATACATACATCTTTGATCACCATTAACATACCTTTTGAAGTTGTTGCACAACAACAGAGGCTTCATATTGATCCAAGCAATTTGACATCAATACGAATTACACTTCAACATGGGATGGTAACGTGGTAATTCATGAATTCAGTTTATGTTCTCTTTCATGATTGCATTGCTTGATTCATTGTTTTGTAATTTTATTTCATGAGTAGGTTGGGATTTGTCTTTGCTTTGATTTCATTGATGTTTCCTTATGCTTATTTCCCCCTTAAGTTTAACAGGCTTAACTACTGAAGGAAGGAAGTTTTATAGAGATAGATATGTTTCCAATTCAACCATGAAGATCTTTTTCAAAGGGAATGAGAGGGAGAGACAGAGAAAATTGGTGTGTGGTGGATATGAGAGAAAATCCATCAAACCCATCTAGGCAGACTTGGCAATGGCACTCATGAGGTACTTCACCCTTGATGGGAGATTATTTGTAATTTATGGCTTTCATTTTATGTTATTGAATCACTTCAAGCATAATAAACTAGTATCTTTCTCTTATTATTTGCTTCTTTCTTTGTAGAATGGGATTAATGAGCATCGTAAGAACCCTAATAATTCAATTCTACATAAGGGGTTAATTATGTTGATAATGGAACATGCAAAATCTTACCATGTCCTTGAAGCACCTAAAAATTTGGCCAAATCTCGTGTTAAGGAGGTATCTTTTGGTTTTGATACAAGAAGATATTCTAGGGATAAAGAATCCGAGGAGGAAGTGTTTGAATCAATGGAGGTTTACTCGAACCCCTTAGAGGATTTTAACCAATTTCCCAAGAAACCTGCAAAGAAGGATCCCCTTCCTTCTTGGTCTAGAGAATCCCAAATGAATATGGAGGGTAAGGAAGCTCCTTCAGTTGTTGTGAAGGGTAAAGGAAAGAAAGCTAAAGCTATGGTAGATGAGAAGGCTACAATTTCTACTAAAATGAAAGGAAGTCATAAGGCTCTCAAGGAGGGAAATGTGAATAAAAAGGGGGAGAGTTCTAAAACCCCTAAGGATCGTAAGAGGAAAATATCAAATTTGATATGGAGAGTGCAAAGGGAGAGAAGGATAAGGGGTCTACAATTAAGAAAAATCAAAAAGTGGCAAAGAGAAGGAACAAGGGGTCGACTCTACTGCTGGAAGGACTAGTGGTAAAGAGAATGAATAGGGGGTTAATGAACTTGAGAAGGTTGTAGAGACTGACGAGGTTTGTGGTACTCATAGATTTGGAAATGAGATTATAGAGTTTCCTAAATCCATAGATGTTGTTGTGAAGGAGGCTGTAAAACCTAGAATCAAAATTCTTGGCAATGATGGTAAAGGGAAAGCTAAAGGGGTGTTGTAAGGTGATTTTCATTAGGAGGCTCAAGTCACGGAGCTTGATAGTTTATCTGATAACACTAATATTTTTAATTGTAACAAGGAGGATATTAGTAATGTTTTGGGTATGGCCAAAGATGGAACTGTGAACTTTTTAAGGATTTTAAAATGGTTTTTTTAGTGAAGTCAATCGACTTAACATCAAAGTGCAATTGCTGGCCAATATAAATGGGATCATCAATAACACCAACCTAGAGACTTCCATTTTTTATTAGATTAAGAGAATGCATGTTGTTCTTAATGGTGTGACTACTAATGTGGAGAAAATGAAGAAAAGCCACGAAGCTAAAATTGCTTCTCTTGAGGAGAAAATTGAGAAAATCCATGTTAATTTGGATACTATGGTTAAAGTTAGTCAATCTTCTCAACTTTATACCATTGTGTAGGGCCTTTCTCTTTTGAATGACAAAGCACACAAATGGATTGGAGAAATGATTGTGAAGAGGAAAGGAACTGATGGTTTGAAGGGAACACATAATTCAATTGTGGATGTTGGTCCAAGTATTCAAACGAGGATCAAGACTAAGAAAAACACGGAGATCCCTACTCATGAGCTGGCTGAAGTTGTTAATATGCATGAGTGTATCATTTCTACTAATTTGGAAGCAATCATGATCTTGAAGAATTTCCAGTAGTTCTCTAGTATTTTTTGGTGTTATTTTTTGTTTTGTGTTGCTAACTTTTTGTTGGTTGGCTGCTTACTTTGTCTCGCTTTATCTTAATGGTAACTATTTTTTTTTTTGGGCTGTTTATTTTATCTTACTTTATCTTTATAGTAGTTTTTCTCATTGTCTTTTATGTAAATAATTTCAAATTCATACCCTATAATCTTGGTGACCCATTTTATTGCTCCTCTAAAGAAAATCGTTGCTCCAAAAAATATTTTAGAGTCTCATGATCTAGTCACAATTTGAAATGTCTTCCCATTAGATATCAATGCCATTATTTAGCTAATTTATTTCTCAAAAGCCTTAAAAAGTTTTTTCCTTTGAGTTGTAAAATCTCAAATATTAAGGGATACCCTTCTTACATTGATACTACCCCAATGCCATGTCTAGAAGCATTAAATTTTAATACAAATTTCTTAGATAAGTCTAAGATACATAACGTAAGAGTGGAACTAAGTTGTTAACTCTCAAATTCCAATGGATACCCTTCTTACATTACTACCCCAATGACATGTCTAGAAGCATAAAATTTTAATACAATGTATTGGAGAAATCTAGGGTAGATAACATAAGAGTGAAATTAAGATATTCTTTATTTATTGAAATACTTGAGTAGCTCACTCTAACCATAAAAAATAATCCTTCTTCAATAATATTGTTAAGAGTGCCACTATATGAGTATAATTATGAGCACATATTCTATAATATCTTATTAGATTCAAGAATCCTCTCAAATATTTGATATTATTAGATTTTGGGGCCACTCTTTTACTACTAAAATCTTCTTAGTGTCCACCTTAATAGCTTCATGTGACACCACATGTTTGAATTATTCTAATTATTTCACCCCAAAGGCACATTTGAATTTTTTTTGGATATAGTTGATTATCTTCCAATACAAGTGTAATACCGTCTCTACCTATTACAAATTTTCTTCCCATGTTTTACTATAGATGACGATGTTTTTCAAAGAATTGGGTAGAACACTAAATTCATGAGGCTTTGAAAGTTGATGGAGCATTAGTGAGACCAAATGACATAACTTAGAATTCATAATGACCCTTAAATGTAGTGAAATAAACCTTATGTACTTCCTCCTCTTTTAGTTGAATTTGATGATAACTGAATGCAAATATAACTTAGTAAAATATATAACATTCAACTCATCTAATAATTTATCAATAATAGGAATATCAAACTCATCTTTGAGAATGATCTTAGTATTTAGATCCTTGTAATTTCGACACATTCTCCATGACTCATCATTATTTTTACCAATAACCAATAGAGATGAATATACACATTTTATTGGACAAACAATGCTTGGATCCAACATTTCATTAACCAATTTTTTTAAAATTTTGAATTTTGTTTATATGGATAGTGATAAGGCCTAATATTAGGAGAAATACTTTCTAGTATTAATTAAAGGGCATGATCAATTTAGGGCATGATCATGGTCTCTAATTGGAGCTAGATCCTTGGGTTCTTGAATTTTTTTTTTAATGTTATTGAATGTTCTCTTTAAGCTCTAAAGGATCTTGAGTTTTCACATTTTGGGCTTCTAAAATTTTTTAGTTGTGCTAATATGCTATAATATCCTTGCTTAGGTAATTTTTTTTATCACATGAGAGATGATGATTTAGCTTTTTGTAAATTTCATTGCTAAAAGTTTATAATTTTTTCCATTTGTATTGAAAACCATGAATAGGCCCTAAAAATTGAAGGAAAATGTGGAGGTCTTGATTATTTAAGCCATTGCATACACAAAACTAAATTTTCTCCCCTAATTTAAATGCCAAAATATTATGAATTTGGTTAATAGTCTTTGATTGAGATATTTATATGATGGAATTTACCACCATAAGAGAGTTGTTCCCAATTATCAATAATAAACTAAAAATTCAAGATTGGATACATGAAATAATTGAGCTCATCGATGAGGCATATAATTGACTAGTTTCCTGCTGTAATTTCATGTTTTCTATTTTATTTTTTCTAAGATTGTAAAGACATTACCAAGACCTTTTATATACCTTTAAGTATTTCAAAGTATTTAAAGACTATTTATGTGGTATTAATGAATGTATGCATGGATTTTTGATGTCTATAAGTTTAGTAGAGTTTCTTCATTAATTATAGTGATTAACTATGAAATGTGCCTTTAGAAATAAGACTAAAACTTGTAGCGTAAAGATCTATCATACCCACAACAGAAGGATTTCTAGCCACAACAAAGGGGTGATGGTTTAGCACAAGAAAGGAGTTAATCGACTACGACATCAACATTTTTTCTAGATTGTGATGAAGATGATGGTTGGGAGTCATGGACATAGTTATCCATGTGGTATTCTATCCATTAAATAATCTTGGAAGAGGAGGGAGTACATTCTAATAAGGAATGATAGTTATGATAAGGATGCTCTATCCAACACGTTCCTATGTTAAAGCAACTTTCTTAAAAGATGTAGAATCCTTGTTTGATTTTTGCACTCTCGCTTCTAGTAGTTAGTTGTTTTTGTACAACTTTAAAGAACTTGAAAGTCCTCTTCTTATCTTCCTAAAAGATTTGACATTTTTTGGATACTTTTCTTACATTTTGATAATAATTGAACTCTAACATACCTTATTGAGGAAGGTGTCCCGTTGAGAGACCGAGTTAGTAATTAGAAGATATATGCTAGATCTTTGCAAAAATTAGTTTCTATAGCAGTTGCTACAATATGTTTTGATGTTTGATATATTACAATAAAGAAGATTTCTCTTGATATTTGATTTTGCTGAGTTAATTGAAAATACTATGGAATGCAACACTTAAGAAAGGGCCACTTGAGGTACTATTGATTTCACATAAGATTAGTTAGTTAGATTATGCATTAAAGTTCTGAATTTTAATTCTTAGTTTACATTGTAACTCATTATTATTTTAATATTTCTAATTCAATGTTTTATTCTATATTTTGTTCGATGATTAAGTTAGGATAAATGCATGCTGCAACATAGGATTAATTAGTTATAGTCCATGGAAGTAGTAGGTACCCGTAGTAACTAGTAGCAATTAGATTACTTACTTTGTTTCTTTAAGTATAGGTTATTTGGAATTATTCTTTCAATTACTTGTACTCAATTGAGGATTCTTGGATGCACATATAGTGCCAAATATCTTAAGCCTATGATTCCATAGTTGACAATTAAATGAATCCCCCTTTTTAGTGAAGAACTACTTAGATATGAAGGATATTTAGGTCCACTAAGTTTTGTGTATGATTGGCTACACCAGTTAATTAGATATTAGGTGAAAAATTTGTTGAATGCACAAGGCAACTAAGAGGGGGGTGAATTAGTTGTACCTTAAAAATTCAAAACCCTCACAAACATTTAGATCCACATCAAATCAATTAACCCTTAATCTATTAGAGTGAATTATCAAGAAAGCATATAAAAAAATAGAACCAAAGCAACACAATGCACAAAGAAACACCATATTTGTGTGGAAAATCCAAGAAGGGAAAAACCATGATGAAGATTAGCTCACAATATAAAGTAATATCAACAGCGATTATGAAGGGCTCACTGTCAGAAGGCTCACTACCCAAAAGAAAGAAAGGATCATTGCTAGAATAGAAAAGAATATAGAGAAGAGTGTTACAATGAGAAATCCATCTCAATGCAATAGAAAAGTCCACCACAACATCACCAACAACTTCGTAGTCTTACTAAATATTGTAGACACCTTTTGCTCACTACATCTAGTAATCTAACACATGAAAGCTTGCACTGCACTGCATAAATTCACATCTCACAACTCTGCAATTCATGTCATTTACATAAATCACATCTATCTTATTATCCCTCAACAATTCAACACATATTTATACCATCTTCCACCTTGAAAACATTCTTCAAGGTCAACTATACACCTCAATCATTTAAATTCAAATTAGGTCAACACCAAAACATTCTTGCAGTGGAAAGGAATGAAGGTGGACCATAACACACCTTAGCTAGGGCCTAAATCCATTCATACACGCCACACCATGCTTCCAAAAACACCAAGGAAACTCCACAATTAGTGTAAACACCCAAGGTCGCTTGAACCTGTGTTAACACCATTAACATTTAAGTACATGCTTGCTTAAATTCAAAGATGACTTGTGGACCACACACCATGCTCGAACATAATCTAGAATATTCCACAAACAACCTGAATTCTAAAAAATTCCTATGCAAAAAATTTCACCTAAAGAATGTACACACCCAATACACTCAAATAATTCTATCATGCACTATAACTCAAGAAAATAACTTTGGAAGTACCTGTTACCTGATTTTTAGCTTTTAGCTAAAATCAGGTAACCTAGTGTTGTTCTTTTCATGTTGTTTAAACATTTAAAGATAAACTATAAAACTACTAGTTTCAATATGCATGAGGGAGTGACTATCAAAGTAAATCAGATTACATTTTGTCATTTCAATAGTGCATTACAAAAAATGAGAAAGAGAATCATGTATACAAATGTAGTCTTTTATTGATAATCTTGAAATATGCATGTCCCTCACAAGCCAAGGGACTAACTCTCTTATTCAATAAACATATGAAGCAATTCATACATGAATAAGTAAAAGAAAGAGAGAATGTGCATGTAAGAATGGAACTAGTCATTGCCTATGAATGACTAGTTACAAGTTGCCTGTTGTCATGTTGTTGCTGCCCTGAACCACTTGTGTCCCTCCTAGCTCCGTAGTGCTCCTCACCCTGCATCTGAATAAAATATGGCGTTAGACCGAGGCTCTAAGCAACGAATGATTCAATCCTTACATACACACCTACCTATGCATGTATAAATTGATCCATAAGTGCATTAAACCAAAACATTCAACATATGCATTTATTTTCTAAGTGTTTGCTTCATGTGCAGATTTAGGACAAGTCTGATTATTGTTTCATTATCAGATCAAATACAACATGTGGGGTAAATGTGGCTCCCACAAGGGTAGAGCTCAGCGTGCTTTGAAAGAAAAGGAAATTGAGCAACTTGATCAAAGATTTATCTCTTATCAATGCATTAAATCAATATGGAATCATACAGTTGATCAACTTTCATTATCAGATTCAAAAGATGCATCAAGTTCAATTATGCATCTATTAAATAATGAGGAATCATTTCATTTAGTCATCAGGCCCCTCTCATCTCAACCCTATTGGGAAATCACTCATCACATAGGAAAGTGAGCTATTAGGTCACCCACATATGCGACATGTGGCTGTCCAATAAAGTAAAAATGAGAAGACTGTGTGTATTTATTACACATAACAAAATATGGTTGAATCAAGGTCATGATACAAGTACAAGGACAACACCTTTGCAAAAGCTATAGGAGGCAAAGGGGATTAATAATGTTCATTCATAGGTGTACTTTTGAAAATGAATTTAAAGTGAAGGTCATTGTCATTGAGAAGGGGCATTTCACAATTATCTCATGCAACAAGACAACAACAATGATATTATAGAGCCACAAGATAATTTTTCCAGATAGGAGTATCAATCTAGAGGCTGTTGTAAGTATTTATCTTAATCAGGTCACCAAGCTTTGAATCAGTCAACCAACTGACAAGTCATGAAGGGGAAACAATGTTAAAGCATGTAATCAAGCAACATGGACTAAGTTGCCATGAGGAATCATATGACATAAATAAAAGGAAAGGTAAGTACATTCAGTCTATTTTGTACTTATGAAGCACAGTAGGTCCCTTTACATTAAAAACAATGACTTCAATACATGACAAAATCATTGAATGCTCAAACTATAATGAAGTAAAAATGCAACAAGATGTTCTCCTGTATTATTGACATGTCAATAAATTGAAAACATAGTCACCACAATAGTCCCTGCATGTCCAAGATTGTATTAAAATGAAACAACCATCTACAATAGTTTACAATCACCTGATAATTGCATGAGAACTCACTAAGAAAGCAACAATGTATGAAGACAGGTTTTGTAGTGGAAGGTCATGTGCATATAGTAGCAACTCGAAGGTACAATCCATGATATGTCACTAGAGCAGTACTTTTGGATGCAATCTCATGGTAGGGAAAAATCCTTCATGATTATGTCTTAGTAGCCTGAGTGGTGCGCTTTTCATAAGGTGTTTGGGGTGTAGGTGAGTTTGTTTCATTATTGCTCATGGTAGAGTTGATAAGGAATAAGCAAAATTCAATGTGACCTTGTCAATATATTTGGAAGAGACATCAATCATAGATGTCTTGAAGAACCATGACAAGGAGCAGAGTTATGAAGTGTGCAATATCATTGGAGGAGGGCATTGCTTATGAAATGTTGATGACAAAAGGATTCACAAATTTGAAAGTTTTGAAATTTAGAAGAAACAGGGGTCCTCTACTCTCTATATTGGGCCATCATATTATGTCAGTGGGTGAGATCAAGGCTGCCAATAGTCTCAAGGACTGTACTATGCCCAAGTCACAATGTTAATGATTGTGCAAGACTGTGAGAAAAGTCTAAATAGCCATCAAGGAAATCATGAACAGTCATAAAGTCACAAAGAATTGGGAACACACATGATAGAACATAGTACAATAAGCAAGTGGAAGAAAGTTATGAAATCCTAAAAACCTAGGTCAACTTCATGAGAAGACCACAATGATATGACTGCTATCATATGAGTAGTTGCTTTCAAAAGGAGGGTAGTGTGATTTATTACCAAGTGAATAGATGTTGTGGCAATCATATGGAATGAAAAGCACAGTCATGGTAATCAAATGGGTAGTCCACAATGATATCATGCTACAGGGCAGCTAGAGGACAGTTAACTCTAAAGGAAAAATTATGATGGAAACCATGCAGTCTTAAAGAATGCACTCATGCTAGGAGAGCACCAAAGGGACAGTTCACCTACTTACCTCTGCACATAAAGACAATCAATCAATTCATAAAAGGAAGTGTAAATTCATTCAAGATGCTAGCATTTCTCGAGAATCAATCTTTGCTATGAGATACAAAGAAGATTGTTTAGCTGAGGCACTAGATATCTCTATGAAAAAGGGTTATAGTACCACTCTGGCTTCTTCCGAATAGGAGCATGAATTCTATGATATGCCATGTAACACAAGGCAGTGTCTGCACAAACTGATTAAGTCCATTGTGGTGACAAACCTTATACAACATCAGGTAGAAAATTTTGTGATCACAACAGTTTCAGACATGCCATCAAAGGTCATCATCATAAGCCTGCTCATTTGAGCAAAGGCTCACACATGAATTCCAATTGTTGGTTTTCCAATCATTCCCAAATGGATAGCTATGGTGGCAGCCCAACTCTTACTTTCCAAGAAGACAGTTCCAAGCAAGTAGGGGGCACAAAAAAATAGTGTCAATGCTAGTATCCAAACACAGGTGGCAGAGGGTGACATTCATACCAGCAAAAAAATCTATGATGGAAACTGTTGTTCATACAAACCTTCCTCCAGCAAGAAGCATGGTGAGGATAATGAGATGGTGGACAGTCATTATGAGCTAATGCAAATGAACAATGGAGTAGCCATTGGTAGAGCCTTTGATATGCCCGCATTGAGCACTTGCATTGAATCATGTAGCAAATTTGTTTTTTAGAAGGAAGCCATACAGTGATATGTAGAAGATGAAACCAAGGGAAAGATTTTTGTAAATGGAAACCATATAGAGGCCAAGGCCACATAAAAATCATAGAGGAGCTCAACTATCAAACGAAAACAACCCTCCAGGGAAAAAATAAATACAAAAAAAGGGAGGCCCTCGATTTCTCAGTCCATGAGAAGAAGAATACAAAGGTCGTGCAAAATGGAAACCAAATATAGGGTATTTATAATAATTTTCAGTGAATATGAAAATAAGAAGGCACACAGAAAAGTCAAACATATTTACCTTTTGTTTCCAGAATGAACTCAAATTGAGCTTATATTTACAGAGAATTGGAAAACAGTGCAAAATTTTGTGCGCAAAAGCTTACCCAGCTCGCGGCTCTACTAAAACCTCCATGAAAGCTTCAAGCAAACTTCATTGATGGTGGTTGAAGACAATAGAATATCCATAGAGAATATAAGTAACAAAAAATCATTAGAAATATGTCTACAACCACAACCTTAACTCATGTAATAGCCTCTAAAAGATGGAGAAAATGTAGATTTTGTTCCAAAAAAAAAACACAGATACCTATTGTTCTCAGTGGGATTCACAAAATTTCATCATGAAATCGGTCAAAAAACCAGTTGAAAGCTCATTTTTCCTATGTTTGCTCAAACCCTGGTGGCATAGCATCATTTTCCAGATTCTTCCAAGCGACCAAATGATGGTGTTTTTGCATCATTTGGGTATTATCATTAGGATTTGACCCTTCTTTGCATATCGATGGGATTTTTTATCCCTTATTTTAAAAACCAAACACATGATAAATATGATGGGGCTGAACTTGTATTCTCCCTTAGGCATTTCATGCCTTATAAACTTTCCCATTTTAAAAGCTTTGCTAAGTCCTCACTATGTCATGTGTTGTCACTTAGGAATTTTATGCCTTATGTTATTTTGACTTATGCTAGGTGTGCAATACAATGTGTTGCCATGAGACCCTCAAGTGATGCCTTGTTTTTCCAACATCATGTGACTTGGAATATTCTTTCCAAGAGTCTTGGAGGTCAGCCTTATTAGCCAAGTAATATTGATACTATATGCCTTTGCAAACCAATGAGTATGACATGTGTGGGAAGAATGTAGAATATGGTAAGTTGATGGTCAAAGTGCCTTAGAAGTTTTTGAAATATTTTTCCATAGCATTACATGTTACATTTTATTCCATTTTTGAAGATATCATGTAAGTGATTTTAATATCACTTTTATTTTGCTTTTAAATACGAATGTAACACAGAAAAATGGTGGGGCCCTTTGATTTATGCTAAATTGTAAAGTGTTTTGCTAAGTGGTGTTTTATAAATCACTTAACAAAATCACTATATTTATGCTTTAAAATGCCATGTGTTTTCAAAAACACACATATTGCATGATTTGTGTGTGGGTCTAGATTTGGTGATGACTTGTCAACATGTGGAAAGTGTGAGAACAGTTTTTGACTATTTTGGAGAGACATGTGCCATTTTGGGGGCTGTTTTATCACACCTTCAGTGTGATCTTGGTTTGAGCTTGACTTTGGACCATTTGGAGGACCTTTTGGAGTGTTTTTGGAAGCTTCTATTTTGGCTGGTGTGTTTCATCCGACTTAGGGTTTCTAGAAACACTGGTGTGGGCTTTTGGTTTTCAATTTTGGCTTAAGTATCTTGATACTTGAGTTTTGTAGGGGGTCTTTTCTTCCTTCTTGCAGGCATTGTGGCTTTTGGAGCCCTTTTCATGGTAGAGGACAGTATTGTAACTCAGATTGGAAGACTTATGTAGCAGTGTAACACCTTTTGATGAATAAGTTAATATACTTTACCTTCTCATTATGCTGTTTATTGTGAAAGCTTTATAAATGGTTGATGAAATCTATGGCAGAATTGTTTTTCCCTTTGATTTTGTCCTGTTTTCTTTTCCTTTATGCAGTTAGTATGAATTTGTAGGTCATAACATGTGTTGAGTTAGTTTAGGATAAAGTCTGAGTTGTGAGGATGCAATTTTCTTCCTTCTAGATGTTGTCCATGGCATTTTCAGCCTTGTTATGAAACATTGATGCAAAGGCATATGGATTTTTGAGTTGTGTAAACCACTATTAAGTTATTGACCACTCTTGTGCATGGAAGCAACTGTATTGGTCTGGGAAATATCATTAGGTGCATCACCATAGGGGTTAGTTTTCTTTTCATACTTCTTTCTCCCCTTATTCCAGCATGAAATAGTCTAGGTGACACCATCAAAAGGGGAAGCCGACCCATAATCTAGAGGTTTGCTTTCAAACAGGTTACCCACAACCTGAAGGAAATTCCATGTTAGTCCAAATCTGCTAAGTTCTCATCGAAAGCTTAAACAGGGTGCAAATTTGGTGAACTAATAGTATCAAACCTAAAACAAATTCAACAGAAGAAATATACAAACACTATCATCACCCTTCTAGATCCACAAGACCTGAAACCACTCTATGGAGAAATATGGAGCAAAACCATTTCTCCTAGATACCTTTGCAATACACAGTTCACACACTGGTTAACACACCTTCCTCTGTGCAATGATCCAACACACTAGATTCTAGATATAAAAAAAATGAACACCTATGATCAACATATCCAAACTTCCCAAGCATACCTTCAATCCAGAAGAAATGTAGAGCAAAACTAGAATGCTACTCTGCAACATAGAACACCACTGCAACACACCGTTTCCTCTTTTTATTCAAATTTTCTCAAAAGCACTTTGAAACCAAGTACCAAAGACACATCTTCAATATCTTCAGCACTTCCTCATAACCACCAATCCAACTGCAACATAGAAAATCAACCACACATCCATAGGCATAAGATTATGAAAGAAACACTAGAGGTTGACATCAATAACTTACTAATGATAACATAATGCAACTAATCAAAGTATCATCAGAGACAACATCAACTCAATACCAACTGCTCACACTCTTGCAACAATCTCCCACTCATACAGTTGACACCAATGACAACACCAAATCTTGTTGACATCAATGAAAACACCAACTGCACATACTCCAATCTCCCCCTTTGTCACTAATGGCAACACATGATGTGAAAAATCATCATCAACAAACACAACTTTGATCATCAATGTTCTTGCTCCATACCATACCAACTCTTCTTCTCTTTTATTTTACTTTCTCCCCCTTACACAACTAGCTCATTACTCTCTCCCGTAACATATTCTTCACATGAATTTGTCTCCCTTTGATTTTTTTCACATTACTCTCTCCCCCTTTGACATCAATGGAAAAGTGCAACATATTTGCATCTCTTTCTCCCTTTGACATCAATCATACATAATTTCTCTCTTTACTACTCTCAATATTCCCCATAGGAGAAGACACCAAACTGCATCAATCAAAAAACACTCATCCTTATTGCAACAACCAATAATGCCACTACCTACTCCACCTGAGAGGTAGCCACCAACATTAGTTTAGACCAAAGAATGAATCTTGAGATCTACTGGATTGATGCATCTCCTTATGCATCTAGTTCAAGGAAGGAGGGGAAATAACCATCAAATTCTCCTAGAGATACTCAAAAGTATCCTTAGGAAGAGCCTTAGTGAATATGTCAACAAGTCAATCCTTTGTAGACACATATTCAAGCTTCACCTCATTCTCTACAACCTTCTCTCTCAAAAAGTGATAATGGATTGAGATATGCTTTGTTCTTGAATGCATTACCAGATTCTTTGATTTATTGATGACACTTGTATTATCATAGAATCTAGAAATTGGAACATCATATACCGCTTTGATATCTTTTAATTTTTGCCTCATCCATAACACTTGTGTACAACAATGTGTTGTTGCAATGTATTTTGCTTCTGCAGTAGATAAAGAAATTTAATTTTGTTTCTTACTTAGCCATGACACCAATCTACATCTGAAAAAGAATGCACCACCACTTGTAATTTTCTTGTCATCTACACAACCATCCCAATCTATATCTATGTAAGCACTTAGAGTAAAGTCAACATCCTTTGGATACCACAAGCCATGATCCAGAGTGCTCTTCAAGTATCTAAATATCCTCTTCACTGTTGCAACATGTGACTCTCTAGGATCTTCTTGAAATCTAGCCACAAGACAAACTACATGCATGATATACGGTCTAGTAGCAATTAGATATAGCAGTCCTCTAATAATTGATCTATACTTACTCTAATCAACCTTAGGAGATTCATCTTTCTTTCTTAGCTTGCAACCAGTAACCATAGGGATGCATACTAGTTTAGAATCTTCCATTAAAAACTTCTTCAATATTTCGTTGACATACTTTGAATGTGAAATGAAAATACTTTTATCTATCTAATTTATTTGTAGCCCAAGGAAGAAATTCATCTCCCCAAACATTGACATTTCAAATTATTTTTGTATCTCTTGTGCAAATCTCTTACACATAACTTCATTACCTCTAAAAATTATGTCATCAACTTACACAACCATAGTCAAGATTTGATATTTTTCAACTTTGAAGTAAATATTGCTATATACGATACCTTTGTTGAATCCTTACTGTAACAAGTACTTATCTAACCTTGCATACCAGACTTTGGAAGCTTGCTTCAATCCATATAATTCCTTCTTCAATCTACAAACCATATCTTATTTATTTGATAACTGAAATCCTTTCAGTTGTTTTATGCATACTTCTTCCAATTCATCATTCAAGAAAGCAGACTTCACATCCATTTGATATACTTTGAAATCCTTATGTGTTGTGAAAGCCAAAAACATCCTGATAGATTCCATTCTTGCCACTGGAGCAAATGTATCCTCAAATTCTATTCCTTCTACTTGTGAGTAGCCTTTACACACAAGCCTTTCCTTGTTTCTTACCACTTCTCCACTCTCATTCAATTTGTTTCGAAATACCCACTTAGTTCTAATCACATTCTTGTTTGCTGGTCTTGGGACAAGTTCCCAAGTTTGATTTTTCTCAATCTGCATTTGTTCTTCTTCCATATCCTTGATCCAATACTCATCCTTGCATGCTTCAATCACTATTTTAGGTTCAACTTCAAAAAGTAAACATAGATTTTCTTGTTCTTAAGTAGCTTTCCTTCTTTTTAGTACACCTTTGCTATTATCACCAATGATATGTTCTTCAAAATGATTCTTTGGCACATACTTAGGAATTTTAGGAATCCTTTTCAGAGCCTCTTCCTCTTCAATCTACACTTCTTTTTCCTTAGATTTTTCTTCTTCTCTACAAGTATACTCATTTGATTCATATCCATCTATCACAACTGAATTCTTCTATAGGTCTTCATCAACCTTGACACTTGCAATTTCTCAAAAATCTTTCTTAGCCTCTTGTTGTAGCACTGATAAGATTTTATTTTAGTAGAATATCTAATGAAGATACCTTCATCAGACCTTGCATCAAACTTTCCTAAGTTTTCTTCATCTCTTCTGATATAGCATTTGCTTCCAAACACTTTGAAGTATTTGACAGTAGGAATTCTTTCATACCATAGCTCATAAGGAGTATTTGTGTTGTTTTTTCTTTCTTTCACTTTGTTAAGTATGTAAACAATAGTATGAATTGCTTCTTTCTAGTAGACTTCTGGTATATTTTCTTCTTTCATCATTGTCCTTGCAACTTCTTGAATAATCCTATTCTTTCTGTCAACCACTCCTTTCTACTAAGGAGTCCTAGGGGAAAATAAATGCTTCTTTATTCCATGATTCTCACAAAATCTATGAAACTCATTGGAGGTTAATTCCCCACCTTGTCAGACCTCAAGAACTTGATTTCATATCCATTTCATTCTCAACCATAACTTTGAATGCTTTAAACTTATCTAGAGCTTCTAATTTTTCTTTGAGAAAAGTAACCCATGTCATTCTAGAACAATAAACAATCGATAGCATGAAATACCTATCACCTTGAAGACTTCTTACTCTGGTAGGACCACAAAGATCTGTATGCACCAATTCTAACAGTCCAGTAGAAGATTGTTCTTTGACTTTGAAACTTCTTCTTGCTTGATTTCCCACTTGATATTGCTTACAGACATCATTGACAGGTTTTGTAATATTTGGAAGATCTCTCATAGCTTGAATTGAACTTATTCTCACTAGGCTATCAAAATTGATGTGACACATTCTTCTATGCCATATCTAACTCTCATTGATCTAATTCATAAAACAATAACCATCAACACCTTTGAACTGATAGACATTTCCATCTGTCCTTCTTCTAGCAACAATCATAGTTTCAAACCCTTTTCTGATCTCACAACCATCATCCTGAAACATAATATTGTATCCTTTGCTACACATTTTTCCAACACTCAAGAGGTTATGTCTCAAACCCTTAACATAAAGAACATCATCAGTGTTATGCTTGCCATCAAAACTAATTGAACCTTTTCCACATATATTAGCAGATGTATCATCACCAAACCTAACTATTACTCCTTCATATTTTTCAAGTTTAACAAACTTACTCTTATCACCGGTCATATGATTAGAGCATCCACTTTAAACAATCCATTAGTTATTCTCTTGTCTAGCATGAAAAGCAAACAACAAGGCGCCTTCATTATTAACACTTGCTTTCGAAGCATTTTCCTTCACACATCTCTTAGAGTTCAAAAATTTAGTTCATATTTTAAAGCCATAAACAAGTATTCACCATCCTCATCATCCCCATAATAATATTTATCATTAGATATACTAGCATCTTCTCTAACATAATAACTTTTCTTAATCATCTTACCTTTTTTCTCTTTATTTTTGTCATTCAAAGCTCTATTTGGACATCTTGAAGCATAATGACCTATCTTTCCACAACTAAAACATTTGAAAGGAAACTTACCTCTATAATTTCTAGTACCCCTTTTCATTATTCTCACAAATTTAGCTTCCATATCATCAAGATCCTCCTAATCTAATTCCACAGTCTTCTCTAATTTTGCAGCCTTAAAATAAGTCTCAACTTTTGCATTACTTGTACCAAATTCTCTCATTTCAAAAGCAATTAAAGAACCATAAAACTAATCTCTAGTATATTAGCTCAAATTTGGTAATTCCTCAACAACTGAAACTTTATGACTATAAGATTTAGGAAGAGTTTTGAGTACCTTCTTTACCGCTTCTTATTCTTTCAATTCTCCACCAAGACCTCTGATGTTGTTGACAACTTCATCCACCTTCTACAAGTAGCTTGTGATATTTTCATCTTCAAACATTCACAAGGTCTCAAAAATTATCTTCAAATTCTACATCTTAGCTTGCTTGACCTTATCATCTCCTTCATAAATGCTTTCTAACTTTACCCAAATTTCTCTAGTAGTTTTCAAATTCATAACTTTCGCCAATTCAAAATTATCAAGACCACTTAAGAGGGCATACCTTGCTTTACTATTGTTTTCATAGGCCTTGATTTCATCATTAGTCTTTGGACCATTTGTAGGTATAGTATATCCGATCTCAACAAACTTCTAGATTTCAAATCGAAGAGAAACCAAAAAAATCCATCCTTGTCTTCTATAATGCATAATATGATCCATCAAACAAAGGAACATCTTTCTTGTGCACCATCCTAGATTTACCTCAAGTGGTTAAGCTTTCTTCCAAGGAAAATTGCTTTGATACCAATTATTGAATGCACAAGACAACTAGGGGGGTGAATTAGTTGTACCTTAAAACTTCAAAACCCTCACAAACATTCAAATCCACATCAAATCAATTAACCCTTAATCTGTTAGAGTGATTTATCATGAAAGTAGATAATAGAAACAAAACTAAAGCAACACAATGCACAAAGAAACATCAGATTTACGTGGAAAACCCAAGAGGGAAAAAACATGGTGAGGATTAGCTCACAATATAAAGTAATATCAACACAATTACAAAGGGATCACTACTAGAATAGAAAAGAAGATAGAGAAGAGTCTTACAATGAGAAATCCATCTCAATGCAATAGAAATGTCCACCACAACATCACCAACACCTTCACAATCTTACTGAATATTGTAGACACCTTCTACTCACTACATCCAGTAAACTAACACATGAAATCTTGCATTGAACTACACAAATTTACACCTCACAACTTCGCAATTCTTATCATTCGCATCACTCACATCTATCTTATCATCCCTAGACAAATCAACACATATTTATACCATCTTCTACCTTGAAAACATTCTTCAAGGTCGGCTATGCACCTCGACTATGCAAATTCAAATTAGGTCAACACCAAAACATTCCTACAGTGGAAAGGAATGAAGGTAGAACACAAAACACCTTAGAGAGGACTTAAATCCACTCATACATGTCACACTATGCTTCCAAAAACACCGAAGCAACTCTGCAATTAGTGTAAACACCCAAGGTTGGTTGAACATGTTTTAACACCATTAACATTTAAGTACACACTTCCTCAAATTCAAAGATTAATCAAAAACCACACACCACGCTTGAACACAATCTAGAATATTTCACAAACACCCTAAAATCCAAAAAATTCCTTTGCAATAACTTTCACCTAAAAATGTACACACCTAGTACACTCAAATAATTTTGTCATGCACTATAACTCAAGAAATTGACTTTTGAAGCACTAAACCTCAAACAAATTGAAAAGAATAAATATAAAAACACTATAAATAGCCTTCTAGATGTGAAAGACCTCAAACCACTCTACGAAGAAATGCGGAGCAAAAACATATCTCCCAGACACCTCTGCAATACACAGTTCACACACTGGTGAAAAAACCTTCCTCTGCACAACGATCCAACACACTAGATTTTAGATATAACATCACTGAACACCTCTGATCAAGATATCTAAATTGTACAAGTAGATGTTCAACCCAAAAGAATGCGGAGAAAAATCAAAATGCTATTCTACAACACAAAACACCACTGCAACACACTCTTTCTTCTTTTTATTCAAAATTTCTCAATAGCACTTGAAAACCAAGCACCAAAGACACACCTTCAACATCTTTAGCACTTCCTTATCACCACCAAGCCAACTGCAACATAGCAACTCAACCACACATCTATAGGAAAAAGCTTATCAAATAAACAATAGAGGTTGACACCAGTAGCTTACTAATGACAACATAGTGCAACTAATCAAAACATCATCAAAGATAAAATCAACTCAATACCAACTGGTCACACTCTTGCAAAAATCTCTTGTTCATATAGTTGAGATCAATGACAACACCAAAGCTTGTTGACATCAATGACAACACAAACTACACATACTTACAAAAAACTCTACATTTTTAGCACCATTGTTAGGGATGGTGCTAGTTCATAATTCCTAGTTGTGTTTAGATTACTTTTGATTTCATTTTAAAGAATTAATCAGTTTTCTATTTATAAACACTAGGAACTATAGACACTTACAATCGACAAGAAAACTATTTACTAATAGTGTGCAAGAACCGTTGATTAAAAGAGAAAGAACTATAGTATGCAGAGGCAGAGAGATGCTTTGGGAAGATTTCTCCCCTCAATACATGAAGAATTTGAAGGCATTGGTGTAGATAGAGAACATATTAAGGGAATCAACAAAGAACTATCCATCACACTAGTATCTACCCCAAACATAGAGGATACTCCCAAAAGAAATTTTAACATCATGGCTAAAGAAGCAATGGACAACCCATCAGAGCATGTAATGTGTGAGTTTTCAATGAAAAGTCAAGAAAGAGTTGCCGCTCTAAAGAACATACCTCCTTCAACATTACCCATTTTCTATAGATTAGTTACTAAAGACCTAGACACATTCCTTTTTGAATTTGATGTACTGTGTCAGAGTTATGATTATACTACAAATGCTCACCAACTTAAAATATTTCCAACCACATTAAAGGATATCGCTATGTGCTAGTTTATGGGATTGGGGAGGAATGTCATCCCCAACTAGAAAAAATGAAGACCAAATTCCTAGAGAAATTTTAGGATTATTATAGAGGGATAAACAAAAAGAGGGATGGCATCTTCAGGATGTCATAGAGAGAAGACAAACTTCTTGAGGATTATGTGGAGAGATTTAAATTATGTTTGAAGAAATTGTTATGCCTTGCATAACCACCCCATTTTTATTTTATTTTGGAACAAAATGGGTTCCCCTTTTACTTTTGTTTTGGTTGTCTGTTGGGTCTTAGGAGTTCTTTGTTTTTTCTCCTAAGCCTGTCTTTTGTTTTGTCGGAGCCGGGTTCAGAACTAAATCTCGACATGGAACCATTTCATGGTTTCTAGTTCGGATACGGTCCCGACTCCGACTTCGCCTTCTCTTTTGTTTCATTTTTGTTTTGTTGGTTGTTTTTGACTAACACTTGGGTTGGTCCGCCCTCTTGTTTGTTGGTCATTTTCTTGTGTTTTGTTTTGTTTGTTCTTGCGGGATCAGATCCGAGGTTGGAAATGAAATGGGAAGTTTTTAAGTTTCCATTTTGTGCTCCCATCCCGACTCCGCTTTCTCTCTCTTTTCTTTCTCGCTTTCTTGTTGTTTGGGTCGGGTCTGGTGTTCACTCCGGTTCCGCTTCCCTTGTTCTTGTGTTGTTATTTTCCCTTTAATCAGGACCGGAGCTAGACCCAAAATGGAAGTTCAAACTTTTTGAATATTCCATTTTGGTTTTCTCTCCGATCTCGTCTCCATCTTCGTTCGTTGTTTTTGGCCGGTCTCTTTGTCGGGACCAGATCCGGGGTTGGAAATGAAATATGGAACTTGGTTTAGTTTCTCTATCTTGTTCCTGATCCAGCTCCATGTCCGCCTTACCTTTTCATGTTCTACTGACTTGACTTAACTGTATGTTCGCGTCATTGGCTCTGTCCCCAATATACTGCATTTATGACATTAAATGCAGCCTGTTTGCACGTGTGAATTGTTGATTAAAGGTGTAATTATGCTTAAACCACCTCAATTTTATTATTATACGAAGTGTTTAAGCAAATTACGGCCAGGAAACTCTTGAGAGAATTGATTTGATCGCGGGGGCAAATTGCGGAGCGAATCATGGTGAATTTGTGGTCAATCCTAAGGAGCGTTTCAAGGTAGGTTTGTTTGCTTTTCTTTCTTCTGTTTTGTTCTTTTCTTCGTGTCATTTTTGTGTATTCATAGGAGAGTTTATTCTATGAATTTTTTCACTCGGTTGGTCTTTGTTCTTTTGTTCAGTTTTGTTTGGTTCTTTCTTTCTTTCTGTCCTATTCTGTTTTGTTGGGTTTGTGTTTCCGTTTGTCGTTTATGCTT
Source organism: Sequoia sempervirens (assembly GCA_007258455.2). Taxonomy (NCBI): domain Eukaryota; kingdom Viridiplantae; phylum Streptophyta; class Pinopsida; order Cupressales; family Cupressaceae; genus Sequoia; species Sequoia sempervirens. The sequence continues at coordinate 102,186 of VDFB02384340.1, forward strand.
TGTTGTTTGTTCTGCTGTCGCTTTCACGATAGGTCCATTTTGTCATGCTCTAGTTTTGACTAGGGTTTCAATTTTGAAGGGGTTTCCTTGCTCAGGTAATGAATTTCATTTTGAGACCCTATTCTGGTTTTATCGTGTTGGTTTTCAGGTTGTTTGTACCAGTTTCTCGTTATGACCTAGTTTTTGCAAATAGGATATCAGGTGAATTAGGGTTTTACAATATAACATGTTCATGGTTTTAATGACTTATGTATAGGGGAATTGTTGAAGGTTTAAGCTGAGCCCTTTCTAGTTTTCCGTTGGGGCCCATATGACCTAGGGTTTATTCATTCATATGACCGCCATATTTTGAATACTCTTCATTTGTTGGAAGTGATTCGCTCCCGTTCCTTATTATGATGTCACTGTCTTTACTATGGCCGGAACCGGGTCTGGGGAGGGAATTGAACTTGGTAACTAACTTTTGTTTCTTATTCTGTTTTCGTTCCGGTCCCGCCTTCGACTATGTTCTGGTCCAGTTCTCGTTCCTGTTCCGCCTCCGACCATGTTTTGGTTCCCGTTCCGGTCCCACGGCTGATTGTTTTGTTCCTTGTCCAGTTCCGATCACGGCCCCGCCATATGATATGAAACATTGTCTATGCCTGAAAACTTCTACGGTTCCACCTCCGATAAAGGCATAGTTTGACCAAATGTTATCTTGGGAGGATGGAGCAGTAATTATATGATTGACTAACTTAGATTTTTTTTTCATCTAATACAGGAAATTGCTACAGGTATTAAGAGATGTCGGGAGCATCAGATGAGGCCTCTCAAAGGAGCTAGCCAGGTGAAACTTCATGGCAAGGAGTTAGGCCAAAGAAAATCAAAGTTGAGCAGCTCCCATATACCTTGAGATGTAAGCATAGAGAAGCTATCCTCACGGCTAGCAAAATTGACTCTGACTAGATCGACATAACTGACACCAATTTGGGTCCTTTCAATTATGGAGAGTTGCATGAGGAGACATTTATTGAAGAGAAGATCACAGGAAGAACATAAAGGATTGTTCAATCAGGGTTGGCACATGTTACACTTTTTCCCCTATTTGTTCAATGTCCATAATTGATTCTTGCAGCAACTGGAGCATATAACCCTACTACTAGGCAGTGTGTGGATGTGAAGGGTAATGCCATTATTGAATTCACACCTCAAATGATCAAATTCCTGTTTCATATGCCTGATGTGAATAATCTTAAGCAATTGAATGAAGCGGAGGCATTAAAGCTAGAGAAGAAGTCTCTGATCAAGCTCCCAGACCAGCCTAAGAGGGAAGAATTTAGTAAGGAAATTGGAGATATAATCATGTTCCTCTCTAGGGTGTTTGGGAAAAGGGATGCTTCCTTGTTTAAGGAATGGATGTGTCCTTTTATCCAAGCTATTTTGGATGGGAGGCAACAATTTGACTGGTCTATGATAGTGTCCGATAGCATTCACAATCAAATGATAAAGGTGAGAGAAACCAAGCATTTCTTTATGACTTCCTATGTGGTTTATGCAGCTGCCCATGTGGGGATTTTTCCTCGACTTCAAACAATGGGTATATTAGGAGAAGCCCAAGGAAAGAAGAAGGTATGGGAGTATTATAACCAACTCACCTTGTAGGCATTAGAGCAACATTATAGAAGGGTAAATGATGCCTTTCTTTATGTCATAATTAACAAGCTTAATGGTGATGTTAGGTATAGAATTAGTAGGGAGGCAATGGCTTTCATGAATGAATGGGGACATTGGTTTATCCAGTACCCCACATTCACCTATTTCAGGTTAGCAGGCTTTGATGGTCATCCCCATTTGTTACCTAGGTGCTGTGGTGATAGAATCATCCTAATGGAGTTTATTTATCAAGCCTTGGCTGTGAATCTCCAGTTTAGCAACAAACACAAGAGAGGTTGCCATAAATTTCCAATGAAGCTAGGGGCATTTTTCTGTCCACACATTTAGGAAGCTAAGACTGTTTGTGATGAATTGGTTTATTTGAAGCTGGGCTTGTACACTACCAGGAAATGCTATGACCCCAAGCATAAGATGAAGGCTTTGCTCCCCAATGTTTTTGAGAAGCATTTCAATCTGTTGGAGGATTTTTGGGAGGACATACAAGATCAATATGATCTTAGGAGGAGGAATTATGAAAGGATATCCATCTTTCTCATGATTGAGTTTGGGATAAAAGAAGACATTCTTGACACATTATCTGATGATGGGATAGTTTTGGATCCCAGGTATGATTCAAACAAGATTGGAACTAAGGATTTCGATCCAATAGGTTGGAGTGCGGGTGAGACCATTGAAATAATGCAGATTGCAAGATCAGTGCTCGATAGGAGTATTCAATGGGTGAGTTTGAGAGCTAATCAGACCGAGGCTACATCATCCAAGAAGAGGAAGGCTGCAGGTACCACCCAAGGATATAAGAGGGCAAAAAGAAGGATGGCACCTAAGGAGCCTTTAGAGTTTATGCCCTCTAGTGCACAAGAAGAGGAGGTGGTTCCTCAAGACCTTCTAGAGGTACAAGAAGATGAAACAACTGCGAAGGTGGGTGCTTCTACATCTGCAGTAGGGGAGGTATTGACTTAGCCCTCTGAGGCACAAGAGTTAGGTCAAGAATTACCAAAGGGAGCCCTTCATGATGAAGCAGATGTTTTAAAACAAATGGAGGATCAGATCGAGATACATAATATTGAAACAAATTCAGAAAAGACTGCATCTGATAAAGATCTAGATCTGACATCTTTGGATATGACAGATGATGCAGGGACTGAGCACATTTTAACTGAAGAAGATAAATGGAAACTCTTTGAGGATGCTAAAAGGGAAGCTGATGCTAAGGCACAAGCTGAGGAATTAGCTAATCAATAGGAAGAGGAGGCCAATGCACAATCTAAGTTGGCGGCCAAGCATAAGGAGTTAGAGATAAGGTGAAAGCCGATGAGTTAGCTCAACAACAACAACAAAAGGAGCAAGAGCTCAAAATTCAAGAAGAAAGGGATAGATTGATAATGCAACAGAAAATTCATGATCTTGAAGAGGAAAAGGCTCAACAAAGGAGAGAAAAAGAAGCTATTGAAGCTAAACTCAAGGAACAAGAAGAGGCCTATAGAAAAAGGGAAGAGAAAGAATGCCTAAAAAGGGAAAGAGAGGCTGCTGAGATCGCTGAACATGAAAAGAAGTCCAAAGAGGCATGGACTATGTTGAAGAATTGAAAAAGTAGCGAGATGAAATTTTAGAAAAGAAGAAAGAGGAAGAAGAATGCTTAAGGCAGGAGTTGGAAGCTAAAATGGTACAAGAGCAAAAGGATAAAGAGGAAGTAGAAAAGTTAGCATAGGAAAGGGAGCAAAGTGATCAACAAAATGTGCAAGAGTTTGATTCTCAAAAAAAGCTTACATTGTTGCAACCTCTGTCTTCCACCACTGTTGCTTCCTCTTCAGCCCAAGCAACCACTACTCCTATTGCTCCTACTTGGATAAAGATGGACTTAGAGAGAAAACAAGTTGTTCAACCACATCCATTGAACTGGGAAGAAATGATGAAAGAAATTGGGAAGGAGAAACCTAAGAAGAAGGCCCGAGTTCTTCACTCCACTAGGCTCATTGATGTTGGAGAGATCCTTGCCGAATGTGCCATACCTATAATGGAGAAGAGCCGTGATGAAATGTAAATCACTGATTATCAGTTGGGGGCAGTGAATTTGGGAAAGCCTATGAGAAATCAACAAATGAGTTTGATTGATATTGTGGCCTCTTCAACCAAAACCCAGATGATCAAGGATAAGCAAAGGAAGGATGAGCTTAAGGCTCAATTGGATCAGCTCCATGGTTTCTTAAAATATGTTTCCACTCCCATTTCTCAACAGGATGCTCCTCCTGAATCCCCAGTTTTGTTAACAAAGAGGGAAGCAGATGATTTGATTTAGATGAAAAGCAAGGTGGGGATGATGGACAAGTGGTTGGATAAGCTCAACCAGGAGGTTGATGATGTTCTTATTGAGGGTGCTAAGATTCATAAAGCTGCTCTTGAGTTATCAGAGGATCTGGACCAATAGGCTAAGGATTTGGACAAGAAAGATGGTGAATATAAGGAATATGTTAAAATACTTGAAGACGTCAGCAAAGTGCCCAAATCCACTTTGATAGAATATTCCATTCTTGAGCTTGGTAATGAGGATTTTGTGGAAAAGACTGTCAGTATCATAAGATACAAGTCAAGAGCTATGCATGGACATCAAGAAGAGGTCCAGGAAATGAGTAAGGACTTGAGTCAACAGATGATTGAGTTAGAGGAAGTTGTGGCCATTTTGATTAACTTAGATTCCTCCAATAAAGAAGTCCTATCATTGGATAAATTAAGGGAGAGATGGAGTAGTAGATTTGAAGAGATAATGCAAAAAGGAGATGATGGGGAGAGTTCACTACTAGATCAGTTAATGGATATCTGGGAGGAGATAAGAGCTACTAAAAAAGAGCTAATCAAATTAAAGGAGATGCAAAAGTTATTCTCTACAAAATTTGAAAGAATTAAATTTGAAAGTGCTTGGTTGGATGGGCCGGATTTGGATACTCTTCTACAGGTATTCTCTAGTTATGATGAGTACATCCTTGAGCATTCAATGCAGAAGTGACTGACTCTTTGCATCATACTCCATCTGATCTTCTCCTTTTTTTGTGGATTTTGACATAAGTTCAACTTTGAGTCCAATCCGTAGATTTCATCTTCCTTTTTGAGGTATCAAATTTTCTTTTTGTACAATGGAGTGATTAGCCTTGAAAGCAGGGGTTCTTGAGTCCACTTCGATGTTCAATTCTGACTCCATGGATTGTGGATCTTGATTAATTATTGAGAAACTGGTGCATGTGGCACCCAATATGTATTTTTAGAATCTACTTTGTAAAGTTTGGCTAATTGAAGAAAGATCAACCACCTTAGAATAGAAGATAGAAATTAAATCTAGGATTCTGATGTTTTAAAAAGATACTCTGGAAAGTTTAGTAAAAAGCTTGATTATTTTACAGTTTTCATACGGTTTTTCATGTGATGATTTTCAAAGTTTGGATCCATTTTGATAAGGTTAATGATATATGATTAATCCATACGCCAGTGGTTTTGCTGTGCGTAATTTTTCTTTATTTGATGAAATTCAATAGAAGGAATTGGATTTAAGGTCATATCATTGGATTATCTGTGAATTAAATTGTTATGGTATTCATTTGATCTATGTTTTGGATGATGAGTGGATGATTTTTTTGAAGTAAGTTTAAGTGAACGTTGATGATATCTGAATTAGCATTATGGATGTATGCAATAGCGTAGTTGATTCTATGGATTGCATCTTTCTATAGTTGTGGTTAGGTAGAGTGAACACTCATTGTTGATCGGCATGTCTGGATACATAAGGATTTTTATTCATGTTTCTCTGAGATAAAGCTTTGTTTCATCTTTTTCTTTTGTTTAAAACCCCCCAAATGTAGACTACCTGATGTTATGCGTTCTTTTTCTTTATTACCAGCAAAGGCCCCTTGAACATTACAATCATATTGACCATTGAGCAATATCAACATAGTTGAGAACCAACTACCAGGACCTTGGGAGTTAGATTACTATATGTTGTCTTTCTCTTTCAGGAGAAATAGAATAGTAATATTATGTTTAATGTTGTTGTGCTGTTTTGACCATCAACAAAAATCACCTCAAAAAATACTCTCTTGAGTCCTTAAAATTGGTATTTTGTGGGGAATACATGAAGATTGTATGGATGCTCTAAATATCATAAGGGAATGAGATTACCTTTTGATGAGATTTGAAAGGCATGTAGAAACTTCTCTAGGTCATTCATAAAGAAGACTAGAGGTGATAGAACCTCTTCTTTCAACAAGACATCCACTGGAGTTTCAAGGGTAGAACTTATTAATCTCCTATCCAATATGAAGGAGGACATAATTAGCCACTTGGATACCCAATTGGAAACCTTAAATATAAAAAAATTAGGATGAAGTTGAGGAAACCCTAGCAGAATTTTGTCCACTTTGTTGCCAGAAGAAGATCAAGTGCAAATATAAAAAGTTGGCTAGCATCTCTAAAGAAAAGAAGGGGAAGCCTAAATTTCATGCCTTGGAGGATGAAGAAGGGTAAGTGTTTTTATTGATCAATGCAAGCCATGGAAACCAAGATAAGGTATGCCTCAAGATGCCCTATCTTACAATATGTTGTTTTCAGGTAGTAATTCAAACTTCTCAAATTGGAACCCTCAGCCCTGGACTAATACAAAAAATCCATTGGCCAATAAACCAATCACCTAATTAGATTCAACAATAGGGTATGTCCACTACAATCTTACTAGCCCCCAATTTACAATTCCTAGTGACCACCTAAAGAAAACCAATGGCCATCATAGTGGCACAAAGGCCAATAATGAAAAAAAAATACAAACTACTCACAGCCACAACAAACTGCTATAATACCAAATCAAACCATGGATACACCATCACAACCAAGAAAACCTTAGTTGCTAGCCTAACCTGCACCTAACCCTAATAAAAAGCTTATTCAACAAGCTTATACTAATGACATCATCCAATACCCAACCTACAGGGTTAAGGTGAATGATGTCTATTTCCATTCAAGGAAAATGCTAGTTGGGCTTTCATCTCCTCACATCATAGAGCTTACTGATGATGATCCCCTAGTAGAAATTATGGACAAACAACTAAAGGAACTTGAAAAAAGTTAGGTTCACCCAAGCATCATAAGTTCAAAATGACCATTCCCTGAAATACTAACTATACAAAATAAATATTCTAAAACTAAAATTGACCTATTGGGCCAACTTAGAAATGTTTGCATAAAAATACTCCTGATTTAAGAAATTAAGGAAATACCAATATAGGAAAAAAATGTGAGAGAGTTATGCCTTAAGAATCTAGGGAGAAAATGGAAGGACCCTTAGATCGTGCATGTCTTAAGACAACTTGCTGACATCATGTTAGGAAATATAGTTGTTCCTAAATATGCAGGCCCTAGGAGCCTTGTGGTAGATGTCTAAATCAATGGAACTCTCATGAAAAACACCTTAATTGAACTAGGAGTAGGAATAAATGTGATGAAAAAGGAAACCATGAAGCAACTTATGGAGGTCCGACCTACACCTACTATTTTACAACTAGCAGATAGGTCAACTGTTAAACTATAGGGCATTATACAAGACTTGGTCATCACATTAGACTCATAGGAATACCCTATAGATTTTATGGTCTTAAAACCTAAAGAAAATATTGTAGGATACCCCTTAATCCCAGGGAGGCCTTGGTTAGCTAATGTAGATGTATTCATCAGTTGTAGGTCTAGTAATATGATCATTTCCAATAGAATTGTGATAAAAAAATTAGTCCTTTACCCACTTGCACAACCACATATATATTTGGATCAAACTATATGGCCTACCCTTGATGAGGATGACCAATATTTATTACAAACAATAATTACCATTACATGTAGCCCAATATTAGAAACCTAGGATGAAGATGAAGTACTTGCAAATATTATACATAACTCTTATGGTAGTGACCCACAATAATAAAATTGTCTCACATGCTTACATTGTCCCTTGCATAACATAATATTTGCAATTGCGTGTGAGTCTACTTTTCAACTTTTTTGTATATTACTACCCCATAATTGTAGTCCTAATTTAGCAGACCTTGAAATTACCTCTATTAATACATCAACCTTGACCATAGAAATTAAATTGGATAAAACACTAAATGTCAACAACCAATTGACAACTACATAATAGTATTCACTATTGACCATGTTGCAAGAACACACAACCAAATTTGCATGGGACTATCATGACATGAAAGGAATATATCCTCACTTATGCATGCACATAATTTATATTAATGAAGGCTACAAACTGGCGAGGTAGCCTCGAAGAAGAATGAACCCAACTATATGTAACATAGTCAAAGCAAAGTTACAAAAGGTACTAGATGTAGGGTTAATTTATCCAATATGTGATAGCCAATGTGAGTCTCCATTAGTGGTTGTGCTCAAAAAGGGAGGAAAATAGAGGGAATATGTTGATTATATAGAATTGAATGTAATAACAAGAAGAGACCATTTCCCCCTTCCTTTTATTGATCATGCATTGAATTCATTAGTAGGGAAGCAATATTTTTCTTCTTAAATAGGTTCAATGGTTATACCAAATCAAAATAGCTCTAGAGGACTAGGACTAGATAAATTTTACTTGCTCATGGGGTACATATGCCTATTTGTCTTGTCATTTGGGTTATATAATGCTCCTGCAATATTTCAAAGGGAAATCTTAAGTATATTCTCATACCTTTCCCATGATTCCATGGAAATTTACATGGATGACTTTACCACCTATGGGAATACTTATGAAGAAGAATTGAATAATTTGGATAAATTCCTACAAAGATGTTAGAATCACAACCTTTCCTTGAGTTATGAAAAATGCTTCATGATGATGATTGAAGGAGTCATCTTGGGACACTTTGTGTCCAATAAGGGGATACAGGTAGATCCAAACAAGATAGAAATGATCTCCACCCTTCCCATTCCTCAAAAGAAAAAGGATGTCAAAATTTTTCTTGGTCATGTTGGTTATTATGGCATGTTTATCCAAGATTTTAGTAAGATAGTAGCCCCATTATTTGTTCTCCTCTCTAAATATGTGGAATTTGATTGGACCCCTAATTTCCCAAAACACCTTTGAATCCCTCAAAGTAGCCCTCACTAAGACCCCAGTCTTGAGAGGAACAAATTGGACAATACCTTTTCACATACACACATATGCATCTGATTTTGCAATAGGTGTTGTTTTAGGATATAAAGAAGGGAATTTAGAATATGCAATCCATTATATCAACAAAAATCTTCAAGGTGCATATCTCAATTACAAAATCACTAAAAATGAAATATTGGCAACAATCTATACCATTAATAAGTTCAGGAACAAAATCATAGGATACACTATCTTTATTCACATAGACCATACAACAATAAGATATCTAATGAATAAACTGGTGGTTGGAGGTAGACTTGTAAGATGGTTATTAAAACTGCAAGAATTTGATATTATAATTATGGATAAACCAAGAAAGGCTAATGTAGTAGCAAAATTTCTCTCAAGATTACCAATAAAATCAACAGAGGATATTTTTGATGACTCGTTTCCTAGTGAACATTTAATTGCCCTTTTTTGTACATACACACTGGTATGCAAATATAGCTAATTATTTGGTTGCAAGGAAAACACCAACACATCTCTCACCAAGAGAAAAGAGACATCTAGTTAATAATTTTATTCCTTATTCATGGGTAGCTAGATACCTCTTTTTTCCTTATAAAGACATGTCATGATGAACCTTGTGGAGGGAATTTTTTTTCTAAAAGGCCAACTCTCAAAATCTTGAACACTAGTTACTATTGGCCTACACTTCATGAGGATCTAGTCAAGTACACAAGAAGGTGTGACAGATGCCAAAGATTGGGAAGGCCTACTAGGACTGATAAAATTCCACTCCAACCCCAATTAGTCATTGCACCATTTGACAAGTGGGGACTAGATTTTATTGGTCACATGGCCCCAACATCAAATAACAAAGAATATATTTTTGTCTACATAAATTATCTCACAAAATGGTTGGAGGTAAAAGCATTGAAATTTCTAGAGATGGAAATGTTGCTAAGTTTCTTTATGAATATATCTTCACAAGGTATGGTGTTCCTAGAGAAATAGTAACATACCAAGGGCCTCAATTCACTTTTGATCTGATCAATAAATTATTACAAGAATATGAAATCATAAACATGAAATGCACACCCTACCACCCCCAAGATAATGGTCAAGTGGAAGTTACCAATAGGGAAATAGAGAGTATTCTTACAAAATTAGTACAACTCCATAGGAAAGATTGGGCAACAAGGCCACCTGAGGTAGTTTGGGCTTACAGGACAACCTGAAAGACTACAACAGACTTCACACCATATGAATTGGTGTATGGAAAGAAGGTTGTCCTCCCCATTGAGTTTGAATATAAGACACTTTGTACAACAATACAATTGGTAATGAATATATCTACAACTCAAAAAGAGAGATTACACAATCTTAATGCCTTGGATGAGACACAAATGGAGGCAATTCACCATACTGAAATAATAATAAAATATAGGATGCAATGGCATGATCAATTTATCAAGACAAAGGAGTTCAACACAAGTGATTGGGCCTTTCTTTATGACTCTAGGTATAAAGACCATAAGGGGAAGCTAGAAACAAGATGGCTTGAGCCATATGAAATTCAACATGTTTTCCCAATGGGGCAGTTCAACTAACCACCATTGATTTAGTAAGATTCCCACTCTTGGTAAATGGGTAGAAATTTAAGCTCTATAAGAAATCACTGCAAAAGGAGGACTTCTTCAATCATCCGCAACAATAGTTCAATGCCAAACAGAGTCCCATAAGATAGAGAAGCATGACACACCAAGTTCTACATCAGCGAATGAGCCAATAAACTCACCTACTAATGCGTCACAGGTATAATTCAAAAATTACACTACACATGCACACAAATGCACCATCTTCTTTCAAAAAAAAATATTTTGTGACAAGCAAAAGTTGAAATCAAAGAGACCTATAGTAATAACCTCAAGGCATATAACTACAGAGGGACCTATTTTGTATCTACTCGTAGCACCTATTTCCACTTCATTTTTAACACGCCTCATAACACTTCCTTTCATTTAATCCCATTTCACCCCTAGCAATTAATACTTATCATCTTTTCCATCACCTTGACATGCAACAACTACACTTCAGTACAATTCACTCACCCTCACGTCACATCATCACGTACTTTGTGCAACCTTCCATTTTAACTTGCCACCTTCTTTAACATGTGTCTTCATTATATTTTGTATTGCTTCAGCACATCCACCTGTAGTATTACCATTTCAATTCCATGATGTCAATCCTAATTCACCGTAGCTACATGTCAACAATCAAATCTCCTCACACACATCACCTTTCCATCCTACCACGTTCTCAAGTAATTTTCTTCTTATTTATTATAATTAAACATTAAGTTCTATTGATTTATTTAACATCTCGACATCTTACATGAAATTCAATTTATTACATGCATTATCTGTAATTGCTTTGAAATATTTTCTCCCCGTCCTTTTCGTAGCATGCTATTTGAGGAAAAATAGCTCAATTAAATTGGGGAGGGAGTATACAAGGTCTAGTCTATCAATTCTATTATTTTCCATTTCAAAATTTCTTTCCATTTCCAAATTTCCCTTGTCCAAGACCCAAAGAATTTCATAAGATATCAGTTATTATACATTACAAAGCATAGACACATACAAAAGAAATAATATTCAAATTTTAGTAGAAGCAGAAGTTGTAACATCAAAAAAATTGAAACTCAAAGGGATTATAAGCTGTAGAATTCAGATACTAGAATTAGAGGTGATATTATACAAAGGGAGCCAAGAGTTCATAACCTCTTATTAGAAGACCAACAATGTCTTCCAATTTTTCAACAAGCTGGTTGGATGGGATATTTCCTTTGATTGACTAAATTTAATGAAGAAATCACCCAACAATTTGCTAGCACATTTCAAAAAGATGAAGCTACAGTTAGGGGGTTAAAGGTGGATGCATCAAAGGTATTGATAGTAGAAGTTTCAAGGCTACCTAAGCTAGGAGAAGAATTTTCGGCCAGAGCAGATGCCATAGCAACAAGAAATGAGTTTAGATTTCTAGGAGAGAACCTAAAATATTTGACACAAGGTACTAAACAACTCTCTTTACCTTGGTTGTGGGCCTCTATAGTCTCCTACATAGTTAAATACTTAACTTGTGATGGTAGACAGTCTCTCATGTATACTGTACACTTTAAACTCCTCAATCACTTGTGCCACCAACAACTGGTGAATGTTCCTAATTTTTTGTATAACCTATTAAAGAGAATCTCTACGAAATATAAGAGGAAGGGAAATTTTTATGCAATATCAAATTTCTATTTGGTTATGTTGTTAGTCAAAAGGAGTCTCAAAATTTAGTTTCCTAATGTAGCCTGTGAAGACTTTTTAGGTTGCAATGATATTAATAATGCTATTATAAGGCCAGAGGGAGAACACTTAAACATGGGAAATGAAGTAAGTGAGCCCTCTATGGCTACAATAGAAGGATATGAATCCTTTGCCTCACCCATCACTTCACCTACTGGTAACATTGGTGGGCAAGCAGAACTAGAAGCACGACCTATAGCTTCTATGGGTTCTCCCATAGCAAAAGAGGCACCTGAAAACCTTACTTCTACCGAAAGCCCCTCTAAGCCCAGGTAGCGACAAAGAAAAAGTACAACCTCCACTTCTGTATGTAAGAAAAGGAAAAGGAATTCAGTATAGCTAGAGAGGCGATCACATCACCTCAAGAAGGGCTCTGAACAAAAGACGGCTACTACTCAGAAATAGAAAATTGTGGAAATTGAAACTGAGTCAGAACCTGAAAAAAGAAGTTGCGTAGAGAAGAGAAGCCACCAAAGAAATTGCAACCTTTGTACTTAAGTAGCAATACATATTCTTATTTTGAGGATTTATTTACAACAAGGAAGAAGAAAAGACCTCAGAATAGCCCTATCTCTAAGGGAGGGTTTGTGTCACCTAATGAGGAGGATGAAGAAATATTTTTGGAAAATGAAGAAGAATTGTTTTTAGAAGAAAAAGATGAAAACAAAGAGTTAAAGGAAACATTGCAAAGAATAAAGAAATTGGAAGAACAACTTAAAACATATCAATAGAGGGAGAGTAGAATGGATGCTAGAATTAGAGAATTGGAAAAGAAACTATAGAAATTTGAGTAGCAAGGGTTAGGGTTAGAAACACTAGCACAATTAGCTATAGTTGAAATAAGCAAAAGGACTCAACACCATGTGGACCCAATTGAACACCCAATGGAACCTAATGCTCCCACTATGGTGACACTTGGTATAGAGTTATTGAACAAAACAAAATAATTTTCCCAGAAGTAAAAATACTGGGAAAAAGAAAAGTCAGAAATATTGTCAACTCATACTAGATTAGTTGATAAGTAGGAGGCAAAGATTAAAAAATTAAAGGTAAAGGTAAATAAGATAGTGGACAAGACAATCCAATTATTGAGGTGTAGACCTGCAGACAAGGTATATACATTGTTTCTCCAAAAAAAAAAGTTTTTAGTTTAGCCAACTAATTGTTGACCTCCCTCTCTCCTTAAATACACCAACATTGTTTTTAAAATTATTCCAACAATCCACAATGGAAATGCAAGATCAGTTGTGTGAATTCTATTTACACAACCTGATTCTTCCCTATGAAACTACATAGAACCCACTTATGTTTGTGGGAGGTGTTCAACTTAGAGCATTAACTTATTACATCTAGGATGAACATTTGAGGGGATAGTTGTAGTAGGAATATCAAGAAAGATAAAAAAACATCCCCTCTTCACGTGAGGGAAGAACTAGAGGACCCAAAAAAGTGGTGGATTAGTGGATAGGTATTTTTTTTGTATTAAGTATAAGATGAGCAGAAAATACAAATCATATAGTCAGATTGTTCATCCCAATATTAGATTAAAGTATCCCCACATAGAAAAATTCTAGTACCCCCCTTACAATAGATAAAAAAACCAACCAGCATCCATACCCCCTAGATTAACCCTTTACAAAATTTCACAGTTTTCCTCAGCTAAGTGAAACCAAAAGAGGTCCTTCATTAATCCTGTATCAAAAAGAATTAGCTACACCATATATACACTAAAAGATGTACAAATATAATCCGCTGAACATGTATATAAACAACTATTAGTGAACAAAAGGATATGCAAAGGAAGACTATCCATAGAATGTTCTAGTTAGCCCCATGATCACCACTCAAGACCACCAATGCTTGTGCAACAGATATTTCCTCCCCTAAAGGCCTAGCATCCTATCTCTTGATCTCAAATTTTTTATTCTGTCCCTCTACAAGATCTTGACGAAATGCATGGAGAGCCCTCATGAATACATCAACACCTGGATGTCCCTCTGGCCACAAATGTCCATATCTCACTTCCATTATGTTAATGGTAACCTACCTATTTTCCAAATAGCTCCAGAACTTATCTTTTGAAAGAGCCATAGTGATATAAACCTATAGAGCAATGTTATAAAATATGAGTCTCCTAGAAGACTTAGTAAGCAATCTATTTCTTCCCTAAAAGTTATCTTCATTATTTTCTTTCCAAATAAGCCATAGAATATTAGAAGACAGACACAACCAAAATAGCTTAGTAGTTTTCCCCATCTTTGTACTATGATTAAACAAAATTTTCTTAGGCAATAATTTCCCATTGATTTCCCATATAGCTTGCTCATTACAGAATATTTTCCAAATTTCTCCTGCAAATATGCATTCAAAGAAGATATGGTTAATTGTTTCTGGAACTCTACATAAACTGCACACTACTATGTCATCAGTTTTGCATTTAAAGGAAAGTTTCTGTAAAATGAGGAGCCACCTAAAACATTCATGTTTAGCTTCAATCTGTCTAACCTAGTTATTTTGAATTATTTTTTTTCCATTGAGTTCTATCCCACTATAATTTCCAAGTTTGATTCAAGTGATCAGTCAAATTAATGTGTCCTGTTGGCATATTATATAGTTCTTTAACCTTAGTATTCCTTATGTTAGAGTCGTTTCTCCATTGAATTTTTTTAAATTGATTAGGATCATTCTTAGTTTTCATAGGGAAGTTTATCCAATTACAAGCCTCTCTGAGGATTATATGTGTTCTCCAATTAGAGGGGGGTAAGTTAAATTCAACATTCAATTCATTCCATCCCTTCAATTTTCCATCTTTCAATATATCACTGAAATGCCTAATGCCTTTGACTGCCCACTTTTTTGTAGAGCATCCCTGGATTAGTGCCAAGGGTTTCCCTTTGTGTTTCAAATTCCACCATATAGATCTGTGAGACTGAATAGTACCAAAGTCCCCATTGATGAACTGGTGATTATCTAGATGCTTTTTCAACACTTCCTAGGCCTTCCAGATTGTTCTAAAAACATTGGACCCTACAGGTGACATAACGTCTTGACTACTAAGAATATCACTAATAGGAAAGGATTTCCAAGCTTTTGCACATTTAGGGACAACTTTGAGAATATTTTGTCAAATTAGGATTTTCCAAGGCTCCTCCCCTTCCAAAGCTCCTAAAACCCACTTTGATGCTAGGGCAATGCTCTGTAGCTTTAAGTCTTTCAACCCTAGACCGCCTTTAGACTTTTCAATGTGCACCAATCCTAGTTGATTGCATGCCTGTTTCTCTTCCCTTTCCCATCCGACCAGAGAAAATCCCTTATTCTTTTTTGAATTTCATTAATTTGATAAGAGTTAAAGAACCACATAGAAGAAAAATAAATATTGTATGAAGAGAGAATCTTCTGATAGATTTGTATCCGGATAGCAAAAGAAAGAAATTTCCTATTCCACTTGGAGATTTTCCTTTCAATTTTTTTCCAAAATCCAACGCCACATCTCCTTTAAATATGGTTCCACAACAAAGGGGATCCCAAGATATTTGACTAGTTTATGAGGGCCACCTCATTGAAGCCCATACTTACTAATCCAATCTGGGGGTCTATCCTTCCAACCCAACAACCAAGACTTAGGGGGCAAGCTTTGCACCTGATGCTAAATAGAATATTTCTAGTTTCCTCATCAGATTGGCAAAGTTTCTTTCCTCCATTAATAACAAAATGGAGGTATCATCAATAAATTGGAGATTGAGAAGTTCATTTTCATCTGGCAGCCTAACTCCTCTTACTCTTGGAACTAGAGTATTCTCCCTCAGAAGATAATGAAGAGTATGAGAGGAAATGAAAAAAAAGTGTTGGGGCTAGGGGGCAACCTTGCCTTATAGATCTCTCAAGAGGGATCTCTTGAGTGGGAACATGATTAACCTCAACCTGAGTAGAGGCATCTTGGAAGAGTTTTCTAACCATTTAACAGAAGGCTTTAGGGAAGCCAAAGGCTTCCAGTACAAGAAACAAAAAAATCCCATTCAATCCTGTCATAGGCCTTTCCAAAGTCCAAACGCATCATTGTTGCATTCTAATTTGTTGTTTTTTCCCAATTCAAGGCTTCCCAATTGGTGATCAAATTCTCAAGAATGTACCTTCCCTTTATAAAGCCTGTCTATGTGGTGTTTATTATGGAAGGAAGAATTAGGGCTACCCTATCGGCAAGAATCTTGGCCAGGATGTTGTAGGAGACATTTAAAAGAGTAATGTGCCTCCAATTATTGATCAAAGATCTATCACCTTCTTTTGGAATCAGTTTGATCACACCTTTATTAATTTTTCTACCAAGAGACCCCTTCTCAAAGGCTTCCTTGTACACTAGAAGAAGATCATCACAAACCCATTCTATAAATGTTTTATAGAATTCAACCGGTAGTTCGTCAGCCCCCAGGGATTTATCATCCTTAAGGGAGAGAATAGCCTTTTTAATTTCCTCTTGGGTTGCCTCTTTCCCCAACTCCTTTTCCATATCATCACTAATTTTCTTTGGGATGAGTCTCTTAATATGCTCCTGAGCTTGTTTGTTATCTCCCATTTCCTTTTCTGAGGAGAATAGACCTTTGTAGAACTGGAATAAATGGATCCTTATCTCTTCTTGATTGGTCACCGGGGATCCATCCACAAAGATGAAATCTATTTGTTCTTTGGCCTATTTTTCTTTAATATATCTGAAGAAGAACTTGGTGCCTTTATCCCCATTTTCCAACCAGTTCATCTTAGCTCTTACCTTTAGCCCTTTAATTCTGGTATTTTGGAGTCTCCTAAGCAAATCCTTGGCCATAGCCAGTTTATTTGTGAGGGATTCATCTATGGGATTGGATTGCAACTCAGTTTCAGCTTGGAGAAGTTTGTCTTGGAGCAGGACCTCCTTTCTTTGACTGTCTTTAGCTCTTTTCCTCCCAATTGTCTGGAAAAGAATTTTCCACCCTTCTATGTTCATTGACCATCTATTAATGGGGGAAATAGATTTGAACATCCATTTATTAATTTGTCTAAGACATAGAATAGAATTTCTACAATCCATATCCTTCAGGAGACTAGTGTTAAGTCAAAATTTGTTACTGTAACCAACAAAATTGGGTACCCCATCCCTCAAGCAGAATTTAGCCCTGATGGGATGATGATCTTAGAGAGTGAAGGGGAAAAATTTGACCTTGCAACCATCTTTCACCAGAGAGGCTGAAAAGAAATCCTTGCTGATATAGAATCTATCCAACCTACAATAAATCCTTCTGCCCCCTTTTTGAGAATTGCACCAAGTAAACCAAATTGCTTGAGTGTCTTTCTTTTGACCTTCAATAGGGTCTTCAATCCTTAGTCTGGATTTCATCCTCTTCCAATAGAACCTTTCATTTCCTTTCCAATCACAACCTGTCCCACCCCATTTATCCTCCTCCTTTTCCACAAAATTAAAGTCTCCTCCAATAATCTAGGGGATATCCTGTAGAGTGTAAAGCCAGTTCCAAAGCATGATCCTTTCTCTAGAGTCATTGGGGGAATAAATCGAGCATACCCCAAAGCAGATTACATCTTTCTTTATTATCACCCATATTGCCCTATTGTAGGGAGAAACCCCAAAGCTGATCAAATGTTGGGCCCATTTGTTTGCAAGCAAGAGGGAAACTCCCCCTTTTCCTTTATCATGCTTAGTAATTTATTGTGAAGCATCTTTCCATATGAATCTTAGGATTGTTTCAAGGGTGAAACCAATAGCTTTTACTTCTTACAATAAGACAGAGTATTTCTCCTTTTTCTGAGCAAGGAATCTCCTTACCACATGCTTTCTATCAGGGGTTTCAAGTCCCCAGACATTCTAGGAAATACAATTAACCTACATTAGTTTTGTTCATTAGGGGGGTCCTTTGTCACTCCAAATTTTTTCAAAGCATTTAGGAAGCCTGGTTTCTACTTCCACTCTTTTTGCATTAGGGGGGATGATCCCACTAAGCTTCTTTCTCTTATCCTTCTGAGGCTGGGTGGGATCTTTATCCAGTGGTGATTTACTAATATCTAAGCCTTTCTTCTTCCTGTACCTCTGATTCTTCCTCACTACAACTTCCATGGGGTTCTCTTCACCATTAGTGGTATCCTTAGTAGACAACAAACCTATGTCATTTGCAGAGTCCATGCCTGATTGTGAAGCAAAACCATTAAAGCTCATCAGTCCACCAATAAGGTTGGGAAGATTCTTTGACATATTAAGGATCATAATTTCATGCACTTTCTCATTTCCCACTACAAAAGATATGGTTTTGTAAGTTATAGGGGTTTCTGATTTAATCCCCATGCCCTCATTAGGGAGGGAATCTAGGCCAACACCACTGCTTTCAACAAGTACCTTACTCTGGACTAAATCCAGATCCTGGAGACCTTCCCTAGCTTCTAGAATTTTATTTTCACCTCTCGAGGTTTGTGCTGCCTTCTTACTGCCATCATCCAAGAGGCAACCTTAAATATGAGGGTCCACCTCACTAATTTTTTGAAGAATTTAGAATTAAAAGTATAAATTTCTTTATCTAATTTATTCTTAGTGCCATTAGATTCCTTATTTTGCATGAGTTTTAGAAGAGCCAACTGTTGGGAATTCAATTATGGATTACTTTCCAGCCTACTTGAATTCCTTAGATCTTCAGGAATGAGTTCCTCATTCCCTTTTGGGTGGTCTTCATTTAAATTATTTTCTTCCTTTAAAATTTTTCCTAATTCAAAGAGGAGAGAGGATAAATTTTCTTCAACAGTTGTTACCGCAACATTATTCTTTATTAATTCAGAGTTTTCCTCTTGCGAGGGGTTAATCCTTTTTATTTTATTGAGGTTAGGGTTTGAAAATCTCTCATCAAGTTGTTGTGGGGTGGGGCCAGACTGTGTCAATTCCCTAACATTTTTATCCTTGTTTTATACTCGTCCCTCCATTTTAGAGGCCTGTTTATTATTCCTACTACTACTTTTATTAATCCCACTAGAGGTAGATTTGACATTTGCTCTATTTCTTATTAGAGGGCAATTCCTTCTTATGTGCCCTTCACACTTGCACAAATAACAAGCATTTAGCCCTCCCAGGGCTTCGATTTCACAACATACATTGCTAGTTTTTAACTGTATTTCAATAACCCCTGACAATTCTTTACCAAGAGAAAGGGAAACTAGAACCCGAGCATCAGAATGAGGGAGAGGGGTTTTTGTATCATCAATTTTTAACACACTCCCATATGGTTCTAGCAAAAGCGGAACAAATTTCCATAACCGAGGTGAGACATGTTTGATAGTTAACCATCACGGGTTGGAGAGGGCTAAGACCTCCTCCTCCATGACCTTTGGATTCCAAGCTAGGGCTCGAAAAACCATTGTGCCCACATTCCAAAATTGCTTTTTAATTACCTCCAACCGTGAATTATTATTTTTAAAAAAAATAACATATAAATCCCTCTGAACCATGTGACAATAGTAAAACTGAAGCCCTAACTTTTTTTCCCACACATTAAAGAACCATTCTTCCAAATATCTCCTTGCCGAAACCCTATTTGGGTCGACAGACACGAAGAAAATGGCCATTTTAATAGTATATTTTCCTCCTCTATAATAGCCTCATCTAAAGCATTATTAGGAATCAAAATAGCTTTCACGGGAGAAGCCGAGGATTGCTTACCTTGTCTTTCTCCACCATCTTCTTGGTCCTCATCGAGCCCTCCGAGTGAAAACTTGGCATCCATTGCAAATCTTCCTCTCTCACCCACAACAATGTCATGAAAAGATTTAGGGGAGTCACGATTAATATACAAGATAAAGGAATTAATATTTGAATCTCCTAGAGGATTTGTATCCTTGGCCATTAAATCCAAATCCTTCAAAAATAATGCACATGCGGCCTCACCCAGGTTGGTCATCAGCACGAGAGAATCGTCCCACACAAGACAAGCGAATCAAGAAAGAAACAACACCTCAGTGAAAGCAGGACAATTCGTAGGAGAACAAAAATTATTAGCAAACATGGACGAGGGTCAAGCCTCCTCCATTGAAGGGAGATCTCACACACGCGCAGACCAAAGTTGCAGAGCACTTCAAACCCTCTCAAAAAAATTTCCAATCTCCTTCTCAATAGGTCTTATAAAGAGAGAGAGTGGCAAAGAAAATACTAGAATGTAGGGAGAAATATTACAAGAGGTTCCAGGAACTTGCAACATCGATAATTAGGTAGAAACTTAGCTTTTCCTAGGATAGATGGAGGGATCTTATACCAAAACTCAAAAATAAGGAACCCCTTTCCATTTTCAACTATGTAGCAATGGTCAAAAGGGAACATAAGTACACCATAATTGCCTTGTAAAATGAATCACTTGGATTCCCCTCACCTTTCATCCTCCTCTCCTTTTGTTTCCTATCCCACATTAGATGAGGAGACAAGAAATAGATGCAAGAGAGGAAGATAGGTGGGTAGAGATATCGGATCAACAAGGCTTTTACTTAAAGTAGGGAACAAGGGTAACTAAAACAACAGACTACAAAGAAACTGCATTGCAATACAACCTTTGACCTTGAACATTCTTGAGAACAAGCAGGAAGTTAAGTTGGGGGGAAAATGACGAGCCATATAATTGGCTAGTTTCCTACTATAATTGCATGTTTTCTATCTTATTTTTGCTAAGCTTTTAAAGACATTACCAAGACCTTTTATATACATTTACATATTTCAAAGTATTTAAAGACTATGTATGTGGTATTAATGAATGTATGCATAGATTTCAAATGTCTATAAGTTTAGTATATTTTCTTTATTAATTATAGTGATTAACCATGAAATGTACCTTTAGAAATAAGGCCAACCCTTGCAGTCCAAAGACCTGTCATACCTACGATAAAAGGATTTCTAACTTGCAACAAAGGGGTGATGGTTCAACATAGCAAAAGAGTCAATCGACTATGACATCAACATGTTTTCTAGATTGGGATGAAGATGACGGTTGAGAGTCATGAATATAGTTATCCATGTAGTATTCCATCCACTAAATAAGACTGGAAGAGGAGGAAGTATGTTCTAATAAGGAATGATAGTTATGATTAGGATGCTTTGTCTAACATGTTCCTATGTTATAGAAACTTTCTTAAAATATGTAGAACCCTTGTTTTATTTTTGTACTCTCACTTCTAGTAGTTAGTTGTTTTTGTACAACTTTAAAGAACTCAAGTCCTCTTCCAATCTTCCTAGAAGAGTTGACATTTGTTGGATACTTTGTATACAGTTTGATAATAATCAAACTCTAACATACCTTATTTAGGAAGGTGTCTTGCTAAGAGACCGAGTTAGTAGTTAGAAGATATATGCTATATCTTTGCATAAATTAGATTCTATAGTAGTTGCTACATTATATTTTGATGTTTGATATATTACAATAAAGAATATTTCTCTTGATATCTAATTTTTTTGAGTTAATTGGAAATATCGTGGAACACAACACTCAAGTAAGGGCCACTTGAGGTATTGTTGATTTCACATCAGTGTAGTTAGTTAGATTATGCATTAAGTTCTGAATTCTAATTCTTAGTTTACATTACAAGTCATTGTTATATTTTAAGATTTCTAATTCAATGTTTTATTTTGTATTTTGTTCAATGATTAAGTTACGATAAATGCACACTACAACATATGATTAATTAGTTACAGTCCATGGAAGTAGTAGGTACCCATAGCAACTAGTAGCAGTTAGATTACTTACTTTGTTTCTTTAAGTAGAAGTTATTTTGAATCATTCTTTTAGTTACCTGTACTCAATTGAGGATTCCTAGATGCACATATAGTGCCAACATCATCTTAAGTCTATGATTCCCTAGTTGATAGTTAAATGAAGCCCCCTTTTTAATGATGAATTTCTTAGATATGAATGATCTTCAGGTCTTGTAGACACATAAATTATACTGATTGATCCCATGCACCTGATCCTAATTTACTAACACCGTTTCATCCTAAATCACTCCATTGCTAACCATTTAATCAAATAATCTTTATTTGATTAAATTCATCATATTTTATCTTTTAATAAAATAAATCAATTTTATCTAATTAAATCATTATCTTCTATTAATTAAATAAATCATTTTGTTTAATTAATTCTAATGTCCCTCTATTAATTAAATAATTCATTTTATTTAATTAAGTTCTAAAATCACCTCCTTTAAATTAAATAAACTAACCTTTATTGATTTAAATCTAACACCTCGCCTTTAATTGAATAAATCCAACTCTATTTAATTAAAGCTAATATTCATTATTCCTCTCATTTTGATTTAAAAAAATCTAAAAATCTAAGTCAAAGTGTCAAATCAACTAATCTTCATCTAAGTTAATCAAATCATGATTAATCCTAACTCTAATCCATCAAATCCTCTAGATTTTGCAACTTGCACAAGTAAATCAATTTAATTGATTTACAAATTTATCTATTTTCATTCAAAAGGGCATCAAGTTGGAATATTCTTCAAATTTGAATTCTCCCTCCCAAATTTCTTATCCTCCAACTTGGCATTTATGACTCTTACAAGTCCTTTTTCTTGAGCCAAGTGGCAATAACTCCTTTTTTGCATCTTCCTCCACAAGCTAACTTTTGAATTTCAAATCCCCACCTAATGGCATTTATGTGCACATTCATCAAAATGTGGTCCACCTCTCTCCACTGACATGTTGACAAGTGGCATTTTGCTATTGGTTGGTCTTTAGTCCCACATTCATCATTTTTGCTCATTCTTCCATCTTTCTCTCCTATAAATGGAGAGCTCTTTTACTAATTTTGGGGCCACAACTTAGGCAAACTCATTATCTACACATTTTTATGCAGGTTCATCCATTTTTCATCAAATTTTCATAGTTTTTCATCCACCATAGCTAAGTTATTGCAAATTTTATCAAGGAACACCATTGATCATCATCAAGCTTGCAAGGAATTGGGAAAAGGGCTATTTTCCACATCAAAATAGCACCAATTCCCCCATGGGATTGAGAGTTTGAATGTTTTGAACAAGATTAGATAACTTTCATTTGGTTTATTTGGTTTATTTCTTGTTCTTGACATTTGAATGAATTACATGGGGAATGATGGTTTATATTTGTATAATTGACTAATATTGTGTTATTTGTTCATGTTTGTGCAAGTCTAGATCCACCATTCACAGGTCCACTAAGTTTTGTGTATGATTAGTTACACTAGTTAATTAGATACTAGGGGAAAGATCTACACTCATTAGCCAATATTCTATCAGTAAAATTATGTGTAGTACCTATATCAACCACTACTATCACCTTATAATTTTTGGATGTAAACAACCACTTTAAGTGCTTGTTGTATGCTTGTATCATTTAATGCATGTAGGGAGATAGTAGGGGTTTCTTACTCAGAATTTATATGCTCAATTTACACATGTGGTTATTCTATAGCTACTTAAACTCTTCTGCTTCAACCTCTTCCTCACTAATCATTAGTATTTTCTTGATATTAACATACCGATGACCTCTAGACTATTAGCTATAATAATGCCAATATAATTTTTTTCATTTTTTCCTTTCATTCTATTAAGGAGAGATATTAGTAATTTATCTTGGTAAAATAAGCTTACCATATTTTTATTGACAAGATTAGTCAAATTTCTATATCTCTATACAAGGCCAAACCACAATATGGATCTTTTGGTTGCAATATTTTATTTCTCAATATGTAGTGCTTGTTGCATATATTTCTTAACTCTACAAGGTTTCAAAAAATAAATATCATGTTTATTCAACCATTAAGTCCATTGATTTAGAATTTTAAGCTCTAATAAGATGTTGCAACCTAAGTATATGTTGTCAATCTCATATGCTCAACATTATACTCAACTACTTACCCTATTTATTTCAAATTTCAAATTTTTTTTTTTTTTTTAAATTTTAGGCTGCAGAAATCGGGTTTGTATAGCATGGCCCCCTATAAATTGCAGCGCGCCTGGTAAACTTTTTAACATGACTGACGGCGCTGGCGCGACACGCCCTCCGGTACCACGGGACGAGGGAGACTAGAACTCGTGACCAGCCTCCTGCAACAGGAAAGACTTAGCCAACCGAGCTAGGGCCCCCGCCCTTCAAATTTATAAATTAGATGATATAACTTACATTTTATTGTTTCTCATAGGGGTTTGCTAAGTCATTTGTAATTTTTTTCCTACTAGTACTACCCTTTCTTGTCACTCATCATCCACTAGTACCACTGATAAGGTTTCGATTCTAAATGCAATGAGGCTATATCAATAAAAGGTAAGACCAAGGTATAAAAAAAATAGAAACCATTTTACAAGCTTTAATTCGCCCATTTTTTTGTGATTTAAAAAATGTGACGGGCTTCAAGAAAAATTTTGGGTGTAACCTGCAAAATTCCTCCAAAAAACACTCAAAACATTAAATTTTTCCCTCCTTTTAGCGCCATTTTGTGGATGTAAATCTTAACTAAGCTAAAAATGGTTGTAATAATCAATTTAAAACAATGTAATT
>VDFB02384341.1:0-14843 GCA_007258455.2 Sequoia sempervirens
AGTGAAGGTGTTCAGAAATTTGCTTGGAGTTGTAGCAGGTACACTGTCTTGGAGATTATTGCTATGCAAGTTGATTATGATGTTTTGAATGCTATTGATCATTGTGACTATCCTCACATCCTTTGGGTTAAGCTTTGGGAGATATATGGAGATTCAGATACTCCACCCTTCCTCGATGATCATGATTCAGAATATCATTCTTCAGATCAAGTACCCCATGATGCTATTGTTGTGTAGGAGGTTGATTTCCTTGAATCTTCCGAAGAGGTTGAAAAGGTTCCCTCAGATGCTTCTTCTCCATCAAATACTATTGGTATCACTTCACAATCAGTGATTACTTGTCTAGATTCATTGATTGAGGTTTCCACCATCATCATTCATCAAGACACATTTAGTTTTCTAGACTTGACATCACAGGATGGCTTTGTTTCAAGTATCACTGACTTGGCTACTTCTACAGGTTTGGAGCACATTCTTGAGGGGGTATCACTCCTCTATTTAGATCACACTTGGGAGAGTTCTCTTGAGTCTCCTCATCCCTTTATCTCGACCTTGATTAGGAATCCAGAGACTATCTTGGAGGCACTTGGTTTCTCTTTAGATATTTCATGTATGAGACTTCTTCCCTCTCATTCCATTTAGGAGATGGAGTTTCTTCAGTATCTGCCATTGGAATTGCTTCTTCCTAGTGGAAGAAATGTGGTTTGGACACATTTGTTGCTTCAGACTTCGTTCAGTGGTTTTGAGGAAACTTCATTCTGGGGGGCAATCTAGTCTCCATCATATTCATTGTATCACTACCTTTGGATCTTGTTCATCATCAGTTTCCAAAAAATCCTAGTTTGTCACCCTCTTCATTGATTGTGGCATCTTCATCTTCATCAGGCAAGGAGACACTTGAGCAGTTTTTAGAGACATCATCCACATTCATCCTACCTTCTTTCAATTCCTATCTAGAATGGGAAGCATCCCTACACTTGCACTTGGTTTTTTTCCTTCCAAAAGTGAGACAAGTTGTTTTTCGACATTGGATCATGTTATGTCTTCAAACACTTAATATTTTTGCAGGTGATCACATCTTCTAGGGCGGCTATATAGTCTCTCTATCTCCCTCCTATGCGGGGGCTATTGTATTGTATCCATGTGACAGATGGTGTACTTGGGGGGTATTTGGGAGTCCTCCATCCTTCCCATCCTATCTCACATTTTTTGCATTTTCATCTCCTTTTTGGAGAGGGGTTTTGTTCCCACTAGGTTTTCCCCTTTTCTCTGATTTTGGGAGATTTTATGCATCTTTATCATGTACATGGGTACCTAACATGGCCTCATAGCCGAGACCCATCATCATTATCATCTCTACATAATCATTGCATTTTCCTCCCTAAGTTGAACTAATGGGGGGGTGTTAGTGTAATTAATTATTTATTACACTAGCATAAGTTAACTTAGGTCATACATCATTTAGTCATAGGTTGCATTTTTAATAAATCATTTAATAATGGGGTAATACCCCCTTCCTTGTTTGTAGGGATAAAATTCCTTCTATAAGATGAGTTGTCCTTCTAGAACTTATCTCAACATTTAATAATTTCCTAAATAGGTCCACATGTTGATAGATCATGACACATGGCAACATCTCATGCATCTTATGTTTCTCTCTTTCCTATATAATCAGGAAACTTGTTCATTTGTATCATATCAATCAAATATCAATCTATGATCTCTTAGTGTAGATCAATAGCAATCTCTCTTTGCAACCCTTAGTTGCAACACTTTATGTGTGGTGTAATTTCTCTTGGCAAGATCCTTTGAAGTGTGCATAGCTTCATTGGATGATTCAACATCCATCATTTCAACATGATATCAGAGCATGTTGAATTCTAACACTAGGGTTTTGTACCTAAAAGGAGAGAGGTACCAAAAACCTTAATGGCTCACTCAAGAATGAGCCCTTGAGATTCCAATGAAAATGAGAGTGAAATGTGTCAAAGGGGAATGTCCTAAATGCTAAAAACTCATAAAAGAGATTAACTACTAATGCAAAATTTATGAAATGCAAGATGTTTGAAAACATGCTATGAAATGCAAAATGACCTAGAAATGCAAACAAAATCTAAAAGAAACTTACGAGATTTATAATGTGCACCTAGAGACTAGAAAGGGATGGAATGGAGCTCTAGAATCCTAAAGAAGTCACTATTGAAGCCAACTAGGACTCATAAGCAAGGCTAGGCGACTTAGTCCTATTTCAGGAAGATTCTACTAGACCAGGTTTCAGACAACAGGGTACTCAGAACTGCAAAATCTCTATTTTGGGCCTGGTAGTAGGAATCATAAACCACTGATGGCCTATCTGACCACTTCTAAATTTTGGGAAATTCAAAAGTGGAATCTATAGCTCTTGATCTACACTTCTACTTCTGATAGGTTTTCGGTTCCAAAACTGCAGAATTTCACATGTAGGTGTTCTTTAAGCTTCTTTTAGGGAAACTTTGAATGACTTCAAAAAATTGATGAAATTTTTTTCAATCTTGCTCTTTGACAAATCTGTACACTAGACCTACAAAACACATGCAAAGAGAGGGAAAAATTGTTGAGGGTTAGTGAATAGGGGTTTTCCTTGGTTAAACCCTAGTTTTGTAATTAAACCCATGAAAATGAAATGAAATATGAAAAGAGAATGATGAATGAAAAAAATTAATGCTACAACTAACCAAACCCTTGAATTATAATTTTGAAGACATGCAAGTAAAAGCTCCAATGGATGTAGACTTGAGGATGCTTGAAAAACTTAGAATTCTTAAGTGATTGATTGATGATTGATGGAATGATTGAGTCAATGAATGGGGGTGAAATGAGAGGGAAAACCCTATATTTATACACAATTATGCAATAATTCTGGAAAATACCACATTACAGGCCAACCTTAGATCTTAGAAAATAATAACCTGCCAAAATTTTGAAATTATTTTGATTTTTGTGCAAAAGGGTACTCATTCGCCCCTAGTGGAGAATGGGTCCCACATAGGAATTCTAAGTGGGTGTCATAAATTAAGTATTTTAAATGATGTTTATTAGGATTATTTTCAAAAATACACTTAAGTAAGGCCTATAAGTGTACAATGGGGCCAATTAAAGCATAAAAAAGGTCAAATTATTAATGACAAGCCTAGAAAATAATGAAAGTTTGTTAGAATAGCTTACAACACTTTGAAATAAGGCTTGGCAAGTGATAAAAAGAGGTTATTTTGGTGAAATATATTAATAAGATCCTAGAAAAGTGTGAAGGTGTGTTACAACACTTTACAACACTTTTGCAAGGCATCATAAAATTCTTATTAATTCACAAGGGTCTAAAACCTAATGTGAATGTGTTGACCACATTACAACACTAAATCAAGGAAAAACTAAGCCAACATCCACAAGAAGGACCCAACTAAGTATGAATATGTCCAAAGATACATTTTTCTACACTACATTTAGCCCCCACTTTAGTGAGAGGATGAACCTACTTCAAACTCACACTAAAGTAGCCAAACATGCACATCAAGAGGGATCCAAATGCACCCATGTTGGAAAGATGAGACAACAACAATCAAGAGGGGTGATTAGGCCCCTAGGATCAAGATCCCATGGTAAACCTAATATAAGCACAAGTGAACATGCATGATAATGATGTAAAGAATGAAAGGGAGAAAAGGAAATAAAGAAGGAAAGAGAGCATTGGATCAAGCTTCAATCATTTGTACATCCTGATGTGGATCAGATCTAGGCTATTTGTTCAAAAAATGTATACTTACTCTAAGGTGACAGAACTCATGGCTATCCGCTAGGTAAGAAGTCCTAGAAGGTGAGAAGCATGCACTCATGGTTGGTATGTACTCACACACGCAGGTGGCTATGGGGAAAGTCATGCCTCTGAATGGGCTTCCCACTCAACCATACAAAACTTATACCTCCTAATAACTTTAACAAGGTGCCACAAAAGAAAATGACTTTTCGAGCTTCATGAGACAAGAAAAACTTTGTATGCATGCTTGGAGCTCATGACCAAATGTGATGGATCTACAAGCATGCAAGTTGTGTTATGCAAGGTAGCCATATAAAAAATGAAAAAATACAACATGCAAAGGATGTTCAAAGGAGTCTTGCTTAGTTCATTCAAGGTCTTTAAAACTTAGGGAACATTGTGTCTAATCTCTCCAAGAGAGGACCAATCAAAGAATAGAAAATTTGTAACTTAGGGGATGCAGTGCATCACATCAAGCCACTAAGAGGAATGTATTATGAAAAGATAGATCACGCTCGTGAAGGACACTATACCCAATGTCATCCACAAAGTGGAAAAATGCATTGTATGAAGTAAGAAGGTTGCACTAAGAACCAAGAACAAGGAAACTGCAAAAGAATAATGCCAATGTATGCCCCCACTTTAAAGGAATTGATAGCACCATACTATGAGCAATTACTTTAAAGTAGCAAATGAAAAATGCTAACAAGAAAGAAGATATAAGAGCCAACTTGGAAAGCCCTATGCCAAGTCATATGTTCCCGAGTAAGGCTACGTCATGTGAGGAAAAAGGAAAAAGAAAAGGGGTTGCCCACAAAATAAGAACACCAAACACATAAGGTTCTATGGATTTTGGGTCAATATCTTATTTGTTGCAATGTTTCTAGAGAGCTTGAAACTGTCATCATCCCCCAAATTCATAGAACTGGAAGAATGACACAAAGAGAGTGAAAACAAAGAAAAGCCTTTTGGGTCATGGAAGAGACATGGGGTGTCTTGATTCCTTACGTCATCTCCAAAAGGAAAACATAAGACAGATGAAAAAGAAAAGGAGAAAGAAAAATGAAAAGCTTTTGGGTCAATATGAAGGAGAAAGAAAAATGAAAAGCTTTTGGGTCAATATGAAGGAGAGATGAATGCCTCAATGCCTTGTGTCATCCCCAAAAGGAAAACATAAGCCAAAAATAAAAAATACTAGTGAAAAAAGTAAAAGAAAAGGGCCTTTTGGGTCAACATGAAAGAGACATGAATGTCTCAATACCTTGTGTCATCCCCAAAAGGAAAACACAAGAAAAAGATAGATAAAAAGGTGAAAGTGATGCATGACACAGAGAAGAATGAAGGTACAAATAGAAGAATGTCACAAAGAGAGAAAACATCAAACAAAACATCAAAAGGGATCACATTACGCACATGCAAGCACAAAAAAGAAAAAGAAAAAGAAAATGCAAAAGACTAGTAAGGAAAATGCGATTCAACAGTCAAGCAAATCATCTACCTCTCAATCTTAGTCAGTATAAGCGGAAGGTGAATAACACAACTAAGGGACCAAGACAAATGCATTACTAGGACAAGGCTAGCAACTTCTTTCCCCCACTAGTCGTGAGGCAAGAATGAGCCGAGGTAGGTGATGGGAAAGGTCATGTAATAGTGAGAAGGGAATGTTCTACAACTATGACATGATAAGGAGTTTGAGAGTGATTTATGGGTTCACTAGATAGCAATTATTGCCATCGAAATGATACTTCCTTAGTATTTCTTTCAATGTATGACACTCATCACTACTATGTCCAAGAACATTATGATATGCACAATGTGGAACTTTGGCATCTTTAGGATATATCACCAACCTATTCATAGGTGGTAATAGTATGAGTCCTTTGTTTAAAAGTATTTTTAATTTCCTTTCACTTTTAGGAGGTGGACAAAGAGGAAACTTTAGTTTTTGTAACTTGTAAGACCTCTTCCATAACTTACTAGATTCACCCTTCTCTCGAATTGAAGGAGGAGGACCCAAAGTGATCCTCTCATCCTTGTCATTGTTATTAAGCAAGGGTTTCTCTCGAGGAAGAAGGACATTCAGGTTGGGGGGAGAATCAAAGATCATTGTGTCATCATCATGAAGCCTCATATATTCTCTAGGAGGCTTGCAATTATGAGAGGGATCTTGATATCGTAACCCCTTTGTGTTTCCATCTTGTGAGGTTTGATCTAAGAGTTGATGAATTCCATGTTTTCAATTGTTGTGTCACATCCTTGTTTCCTCAAGATTGTGAATCCTTTTCCATATGTTTCTTCAAGGTTAATTGGAGTGTTTGTTACTTTGTTATAACAAAATGGTTGATTGTTTGCTTGTCTAGAAGAACTAGGTTCACCTTGTGTAGGGAACTTACATTCTACTTTTGTTTCAAGATGTAAGTAACCAAACATCTTAGGAGGTGGTATTGTAGGAGGATTTGGTTGGTTCATGGATGGATAAAATGATGCATTAGCTTCAAGGTGGTCAAGACAATTGTTTAGGAACTTAAAAGCATGCTATCATCATCTTCTCCAATGATGTCAACATTGCGAGGAGGAAATGGATGAGGATTTGAAGGAGAATGAGTAAGTTCGATGTCAATAGGATCAATTCCAAAGGCACAACTTGACATATCAACTAAGGATTTTAATGACATCCAAGTCTTATTAAAACACATATCCATGATGCAAATTTTAGATTACACAAGATGAATGAAAGGAAAACTAAATGTAAGAAATTGAATGAAATAGAAAATATGGAAACAGAAACATAAATATAACAACAACAACAACAAAAAATGAGAAAATGAATTGGAAATGATAGAAATTACGATGCAAAATATGCAACTGGACTGATTCGCCCAGGGTGGCGAATGAGTCCAAGTAGTGATTTTGTTGAAAATTTTCAAAAGTTTTAAAATGAATTTTATGCCTTTTATATTTCAAATGTAGGTATGATATAAAAATGCAAAATTTTAGTAATTTTTAATGAGATGAAATGCACAAATGCAAGCTAGATGAGGTTTTCACTAATGCAAATTTGAAAACCCTAGAATGCAAATTAAACAATGCAAAATGTAATGCAATGTTAATGTGAGCTAGTCCTAGGATGTAGATACACTCTAAATTAGAAATATAATGTTCTAAAGTCAGGTTCACCAAAATGAACCAAATATTTTTGGGTATGAGGGGCTCTCTTACACTTCTAGGGTTTTGTGCCTAAAAGGAGAGAGATACCAAAAACCTTAATGGCTCACTCAAGAATAAGCCCTTGAGATTCCAATACAAATGATTGAAATATGTCAAAGGGGAATTTCCTAGATGCTAAAAAATAATAAAAGAGATTAACTATTAATGCAAAACTTAAGAAATGCAAGATGTTTGAAAGCACATTGTGAAATGCAAAATGACCTAGAAATGCAAACAAGCTATAACAAAAAATTATGAGATTTACAGTGTGCACCTAGAGACTAGAAAGGGATGGAATGGAGCTTTGGAATTTTGAAGAAGTCACTATTGAAGCCAACTGGGACTCATATGCTAGGTTGGGCAACTTAGTCCTATTTCGAGAAGATTTTTCCAGAATAGGTTTCAGACAATTGGGTACTCAGAAAGTTACAAAATCTCTATTATGGGCTTGGAAATGGGACTCATACACCACTAATGGTGTATTAGTCCACTTCTAGATTTTGGGAAATTCAAGAGTGGAATATGTAGCTCCCGGTTTGCACTTCTGCTCCTGACAGGTTTCTAGATCTGAAACTACAAAATTTGACCTATAGGTGTTCTCCAAGCTTCTTCTAAGGCTTTAACAAATTTGAATGACATCAAAAAATTGATGGAAACTTTTCCAATATTGCTCTTTCACAAATCTTCACACTAGACCTGCAAAACACATGCAAAGAGAGGGAAAAATTGTTGAGGGTTAATGAATAGGGGTTTTCCTTGGTCAAACCCCAAATTGGTAATTAAACCCTTGAAAATGAAATGAAATATGAAAAGAGAATCATGAATGAACAAAATTAATGCTACAACTAACCAAACCCTTGAAGTAGAATTTTGAAGACATGCAAGTAAAAGCTCAAATAGATGTAGACTTGAGGATGTTTGAAATGCTTAGAATGCTTAAGTGATTGATTGATGATTGATGGAATGACTGAGTGAATGAATGTGGGTGGAATGAGAGGGAAAACCCTATATTTATACACAATTATGCAATAATTCTAGAAAATACCACATCACAGGCCAACCTTAGATCTTAGAAAATAATAACCCACCAAAATTTTAAAATTATTTTGATTTTTGTGCCAAAGGGGACATCATTTTCCCTTAGTGGAAAATGGGTCCCTTTCAAAATTTTAAGTGGGTGTCAAAATTAAGTATTTAAATCATGTTATTTATTAGGATTATTTTCAAATATACACTTAAGTAAGGACTATAAGTGTAAGAGTAAGAGTTAATTAAAGCATAAGAAAGGTCAAATTATTAATGGAAAGCCTAGAAAAGTGTGAAATTTTGTTTACAACACCTTACAAAACTTTGAAATAGGATTGGTAAAGTGATAAAGAGGTTATTTAGGTGAAATATATTAATAAGTTCCTAGAAAAGTGTGAAGATGTGTTACAACACTTCACAATAGTTTTACAAGGCATCATAAAATTCTTATTAATTCAAGAGGGTCCAAGACCTAATGTGAATGTGTTGACCACATTACAACACTAAATAAAGGAAAAACTAAGTAATATGTGACAAAGAAGGGACCCCAAAGAGTGTGAAAATGTCCAAGAGATACAATTTTCTACCTTTGCAAGGAGTAAATGGAGAATGCATGCACCTATCTTTCTTATTTCATTAGGAAAAAGAGATCCCCAAAGGTAGGATTGACTTTCAACCCTTAGGTGACTCAATGCTATGGGAGACATTTTCTATTTTTCCTTATGACAAGATAGGGTAAATATGTGTAAAATGCACTTTTGGGAGAAAAATATAAAATACTAAAAGAACTCAATTATGCAATGTGAAACTTGAATCATCAATTTAAAGCATAACACAATTAGAAACATTAGACGTTTGATAGATTTAGGAATGGTAAGAGACCATGCACTTGTCACCAAAAGTTTTTGTTGAATGTCCTCTTGGGATAGATTCATCCTAGGGCAAATAGGTCCTGCTATAGGGATCCAAAATCTAGTTTCGCATTCAAAAATAAATTCGGCAAGTAAGATTCCAGGTTGTCTTTACAACTTTGACAACTTGGAAATATTGCACTTTTGATCCAATTTTCAATCCCTCTTCACCTATAAATTTGTACATACAAAGAGAAGAAAAATTGTTTTCTTTTGGTCAATAGGGGTTTGCCTTGGTCAAAACCCATTTTGATAATTAAACCTTAAAATGAAGTAATGATAAAAGGAAGGAATGATGAATGAACACTAGCTTGTTGTAACTCACTAAACCCTTTAATGGCTACCCTTGGAGGACTGTAGTCTAACACATTGTTACACCCCATTGTGTTATTATGTATTTATAGTTACCTTCTTGAGTTAAAATGATTTAAAATATGATTATGTTTTGTATATATATCTTGATGGAAAATGTGATGAATGAATGTGTAATTCAATATGATATTTTAAATGTTTAGAAGATGAAAATATATGATGCATATGAATGTAATGTTATTGTCTAACTACTTTTGTAATGCACTAAATTGGATGCGGGAACATATTCGAACCTCTGAAAGAGAGGGGGTTATCAATCAGGAGAAGAACTTGGTCTAGTAACCCTTAATGAGCCTAATTGAGCATACACACACTCACATCCTAGTTTTGTCTAGTTGAGTCAAGATAAGTTTGAGAAATGGTAAGTAATATCCAATCATGGTTTGGGGAATGTTTTGTATTGGTGTGTGGTTAGTCTTTGAATGTATTAATTTTTAATGTTTAATTTTATTTTCCAATTATAATAATTGTAAAATATTTATTAGACTATAAATCAAATTGTCTAATTCATCCTAATGTTAATATAATAATCTAGTTCTTAAGGAATATTTCATTCCCTTTTCCAAAATCAATTTTTATATTACAGTAAATAATCTCCTTGATATCCACCTACACTCTTTTTGTGTTAATGATATGACCTAGATACAATCTCTATATCATACTAGACTCAGACATTGAATCCTTGGAAAGTGTCATTTGTGCTTCCAAGAATCCTAACATTTCATCAATGTGTCATAGGCCCTCTTTCCATATTTTATTGTAGATCAAAATTCCATAAAAGAAGACAAGGATGAACTTTCACAATTGCTCGTGGAAAAATTGACTCACACATGACCAAATATTTTTTGGAGCATTTTTCAATCCAAAGGACATGACTAGAGACTCATAATTACCATAGTGACATAGGAAGGTCATCTTGTGAGTATCCTTCTATTAGAATTTAATATTATGGTAGCCCAATTTGAGATCTATTTTTTAGAATTAGACTACTCCATGAAGCTCATCCATTAATTCATTGATCTTGAGAATAGGGTATAAATTCTTAATAGTCTTCTTGTTCAGTGCTATGTAATCAATGCACATCTATATTGTGTCATCTTTAGATTCTTCAAAAAGACCAAAAAGGAAGTAAACAAACTTAAGTTGGGTTTGGTGTGCTCCATTTCTAATAGCTCCTTAATGGCCTTTTCAATTTCCTCCTTATCTCTTTTGAGGTGGTGATAGGGAGTAGTGATGATGAGCTTAGTTCCCTCCTCCAACTCAATGACATGCTCAAATTCTGTCTAGAGGTGTTTTTTAATGAATGCTATGAAATAATTTAATGTGCTTTTCTTGGATGATTTGTATATCCATGTGCTATTCATTCTTTTGTTCAAGTAGGTTTTGTTAAAATCACCAAACAGTGAGTTTTTCACACCACTTACTCATGATGGAAAATCCTTTACATTCTCTTAGTGTTCATATGAAAAACTTAGATTTTTTTGAAACCTAGAAAATGGTACTATACAAATAAATTAATGTAACTGGTTAGTACATATCTGTATAGTTATAAGGATTCATATGGCTTGGCTACATTAATCTATCTACATTACAATTTGCTAGGGTTTTTTATTTGAAACCTTGGAAAATCATATTGTAGATAAATTAATGTAACTTTAGGTCATACAAATCCATACGGTTGCATGGAGGTACCTATTGTAATTTTTTTTCAACTAGTCCAATTTTGATAAAACAATAGATGATCCTTTGTTTTTTAGCCATTTTGGATTGAATGGTGATGCTTGTTTCACTCCAAGATGAGTTGATTTTTCACTTAATGCTAGATCTCTCAAAATTTAGATAGGAAGCCACACATTTGGTGCTCTTATACCATGTTGTATTTGATAGTGAACCCCAAAACTCGTAGAAATATGCAACCAAAATTCCTATCACATCTAAAGACGAAAATCAATGATTATGCTCATGCAACCTTCAAAAGAGAATTGATCCACACAAGAATCTGATATTGAGATTAACTTGTAATATAATGTGAATTAAGTAGAATTGAATTACAAAGTACAAATGAATTCTTATAAAAGGAAAAGAGCAAGCCCTAGATGAGGATTTGATTAGATTGTGACAAGTGTCCTTATCCTATGCAATGAGACAACTTGACCTATAAATATCCCAATCTAATAATAAAAATACTCCTAAGTTTACCTTAAGTAATTAAAGTAAAAGGGGCCTTATAATTAATCAATGATTAATTAATTATTAGGCAAATTCCTATTTACTCTAATAAAAAAAATTGATTACTTTTTCTTGGTTATCAATGTAAGGGATGGGTATCTATCTAGCTTTTGTATCCATGCATGAGTTGAAAATTTGTTAGATCCATTATAGGGAGATAGTGTCAACTTCCCCAAACCTTGTTACACATCCCTATGAAATACTTATGACCTAGACTCTTGAGTATGTAACTATTTGAGGACTTCTTCATGTTTATACAATTGGTGAATGGAATTTTACTTCAAATCTCCTTAGAAAAGCATTGCATTCTACATGACAAGACCTAATATCATTAAAGAGTGAGTTTTGGGCTTCAATTTTTTAAGAATCTACTTCCTTATTGAAAAAGGTAGGCCAGGTTGGTCTTGTAGCTAAAATAAGAATATTTTGCACATTTTTATTTGAGTGGAATCGAGATTATTACCCTTAGAAGAAATTCATTTAATATCATCTATCTAGAAATATTAATATTACTATCCATCGTATGAAGCAAATCTGTCATGATATCAATCATTAGACCAAACTTTCTTTTAACCCAACCATCTAATTTTTCATCTAAATTATTTTTCCTCTTTTCTCATACTATTATGCTTTGCGATAGGTTTTGGAAGAGATGGTTGATTCTCTACACTCTCTAAAAATTGAGTGATATCTAGTTAGTCTATCACCATACTACATAAAACTAAAATATGTAAAATTGAACTTTGAATATAGAGACTAAGAAGATTACTAGCTCTAATACAAATGTAATGTCCCAAGCTAAAACGATAATGCAAACCTAATTCTTAACCTTCCACAAACACTTATTATTTGAATTAAAACACTATTGGCCCTAGAATTCACTCAAATCTTAGGAACCTTAGATTAAGATTAATTTTATGTATCAACACTATTATTACATTTCAAATTATAAATTTCAAAATAACTTTAAATATTCTTATTAAAATAAGTAGCAAATTTAATAGGTGTATGTACTAGTATCTTTCTTATTACAATAATGGTTGTATTACATTCAAATAGTTCTAAAATATTAGTAACTACAATGAAAATTTTCATACCAACAATAATGGAAAATTAGATCAATATAATGTGGCTAGATATTACGCCCAATGAAGCTCGATATACGAGATCTATATAAGATCATCCTTTGAAATCACTAAGGTTATAATCTTAGGATTCACATGCTTCTACACAAGTGATCAAAATAGATTTTGAAATGAATATGTTTAAGTGTAGATGATTAATCCTATGTGAGAACATTCACCCTTTTATATCCTCCACAAATATAATAGGTCAGCCACCAAGTACACCTACAACTTTAAATTTGAATAGTGATCATGGGTAGGAAAGATTCCACTTTGAAAGTAATGGTGCCAAAAACATACTACTAGGAGCAATAGAACACGTGATGGGAAGTGAGGGGAATAAAAATATAGGAAGAAATATTAGGGATGAGGTATTGACCATATCACAAGACTCAGGTTTATAGGATGAGGTGTTAGGAGTTGAGAAATGGGCATGAAAGGATGGAGAGTTTCAATAAATACTACAATATAGAAGGTGATTTATAGAAGGTGTGATAAGAAGGAGAAGTTTGAAACTCCAACAAGAAGAAGGGGAGAGGAGAGTTAGAAGAAAAAGCATACTCGGGAAGGGAAAACACACAATAGATAGGAACAAGGGAGACAAAAGTAGAGACCTAATATGTATAGACATAGATTGACTAGAAATGGGAAATGAAAATTGTACTTTTTTATTTTCCTATTATTCCAGTAGAAATCTCTCTATTATGGTATTAAAATTAAAGTTTTCTTATGTGATTCCTTTTGGTTTACAAACTTTACTATTCATTATTTTGGTTTAGCTTTGTGAGTGTGAAAATGATCTTGACGAGTATAAAATTAAATGTATACAAAAAATTAAACATGTAAATTATAGATTTAATCTAATAAAATGTGTTATTTGAAGCTTGTATACTTACGCATATGCATTTTGAATCTAGTAAGGACCAAATAGTGTTTAGAAACACATTTAGGGAAAATGTTAAATTGCAAGGTCTTGTTCTCTTGAGTTTAGATGGATTGATTGAATGATGATGAACTAAGGTTGAGAGCAAAACGAAATTGTGTAATACGCTCATAAGATGTTGCAATGCTAATGAAATATATTTAATCCACTTAAAATTAGAATTCTAGATGTGTTCCTAAATGTGTGCATGATTGTTCTCAAATGATTTATTTTCATTTAGGATAAGAGTCTTTAAATACAACACCTTAATGTGTAATTTGGGATAATTCACACTTTAGTCAACTCATAACACTTATTAGAAATGAAGTGAATAAGATTCAATTTAAAATTGTAGATTTAAAAGTTTATAGTTTAGTAGTGCAGAGATAATTTAAAATTTAAATAAATGCACACTTCATAATTGAATTAAAGTAAAAAAATGAAACATTTAAAAATTAAGTTCAACTTCTAAAGAAACTAATGATTTAGATAGACCTAAAATCATATCATTTGTCAACTTCAATATAAAAACAACCTATTCAATACAAATCCGAAACATAAGAGAAATGATAAATTATGCAATTTTCAGGATTGTTGGTGTGCGTAACGCTCACGATTTTTAGGGCGAGCAAGACCTTTGAACAAGTTGACAAGACTTTCCAGTCCTACTCCATGAGAATTCATTTTTAGTTGATTTGTTTAGATGGTCGGTGATAAAATTCCAATTGCGCGTGGACCCCACGCCTCTTCTCCTTGACGTTCCAAGAAATGTTCCAGGAAGATGTTTTTGTCTCCCTGCAACAAATAAATCACATGCCATAGAAAGTATGTGTATAGTCTTTGAGGATGAGAAAATAAGCTGAACTGCACCAGTCTTTTCTGCGCCCAATAAGCTGTCTTGGATGTGAAAACAGTGAGTGCTGTAAAGCAGGAAATAAAGCAATAATTTTGAGACCTTTGTGTTACTTTGAAAAAGACTGTCATGTCTTACTCATCTCTGGTACTTGTGCAGAAGCTACACCGAAGCTGATTATGGAGATGATGGGCATAAATGAGCCCAAGACATCCCACGTCAAAAGCCATCTTCAGCTGACATTTTAATTTAATGTCAATATACAATTTAGGTTGTATGCAAGAAACTACTCGGTATCAATTGGTCTCTTTAATTTTCAAGAACAAGTTATTATGGTTGGAATCAAGCTTGCATGATGGTAAACACGTATCATCAATCAAACGATCTTTTTTCCTTTTTTTTTTATTTA
>VDFB02384342.1:10001-32386 GCA_007258455.2 Sequoia sempervirens
ATTCTTTGAATGACTGTAGATGGTTCTACTTTTAGGGACATGGAGGAAAAATGGCCACACTTTAAAGAAGAACCTCAAGCTTTCATTGGGAGTGGACGG
The DNA here is from genome assembly GCA_007258455.2 of Sequoia sempervirens. Taxonomy (NCBI): domain Eukaryota; kingdom Viridiplantae; phylum Streptophyta; class Pinopsida; order Cupressales; family Cupressaceae; genus Sequoia; species Sequoia sempervirens. Next base: position 10,101 of record VDFB02384342.1, read on the forward strand.
TGTCAATCCATTTGGAGAGTCGAGATCTATTTACTCAATGTGGCCTATTTTTGTTATCAACAATAACATTCCTCCATGGATGTCAATAAAGAGGGAGCACATAATATTGTCAATGATTGTTCCAGGTATTTGTTTACATCAATTTTCTTTAACGTAGTAGCATCTCATTTGTCTTATTTGTTGCATAATGACTTATATTTTTTTCATTCAATAGTCATGTACATTAATTTATATATATTGCAGTAAAATGGTTATAATAATTATGTAATGTTTATGTTCATTCAACCAGGTAAGTACCAAGTTAAAGATATGGATGTATATATTGAGCCTCTTATCGACGAGTTACTAAAGTTATGGAATGGCGTCACTATGTATGACGTCTCCGGACCAATAGGACAAAGACAATTTCAATTCCATGCAATGCTTGTATGGACAATTCATGATGCCCCAGGGCTAACACATTTTGTGGTATGTTATAACGTTCGACTACACTTTAACAATATTTAATTTGATGAAGTAGATATCATGCATGTTTTTAAAATAATCTATTCATTATATATAATTATAAAATTGACATATTTAATCCAATTATATATCATCTTGTGGTCTTCAAACAAAGCGAAATTTTCATGTCCAATTTGTGGTCCAAAGATGAAACTGCATCCAACAAGTTTATGAAAGCAGTGTTTGATGAGTATAGACACTTCCTCCATAGAAATCATAAGTATCGAACTACTGAAAAACATCTTTTCAATGGGAAAGAGGAGACTACATCAAAACCACGAAGAATGTCACCTCACCTATGGAAGTTGGAATATAATAGAATCAATTGTCAAGGTTATACATCAAATCAAATTGTTTATCTATCATATATGATATGTTTTGAATTTATAATTTTATATTGTGTTGTGTTTACTTATGTTGTAATTGACAATGATTGTCATTGTTAATTTGTTTAACTTATATGCTTCATGAAGATTGTCAAGGCATTAATGGTCGGCTTCCACATGGACTTAAAATTTATCCCAGACAATTTAGTAGGTTGCCCTACTATGAGCAGCTACAAATTGTGCATTTATTTGATACAATGCATATCGGAAAGAATATAACAGAAACGTTATGGAAAATATTGGATGGAAGGCATGACAAAGAAAAAATTGTAAAAATTTGTAGTGACATTCAGGAAGCCAATCATGCAATGAAAAATATCATCGAATTGAATAGTGATGGAGACCAAATTAATATAAGTGTCTTTCTTATTATTACCGTATATACAAAGCAAATGCCATAAAAAGAAGTCATACAAAAATTCGATTCTTACAGGATTTCCGTTACTTAACATAAACACATAATAACAAAAGAAAGGTGAATTTGGGTTAGGGATGAAAACGCGATGATCGACATACCTTCATTACAAGGTAATTATTCTGGTATATTATATACACTTGTATAATGCATGTACTTTTCAGTGTATTGTGTTTACTACTTTTGGAAAAATAATGAAAACATCAATTTATAATTGTTGCAGTACGTTCTACCTCTATCTCTCCCACACAACTTTGACAACAATGTGAAGCAAGTTATATATGATATTGGAAAATACATGAGGTAAGTAGCGAGATTTGTTCAATTCGCTGTATACATCTTATAATTTCCATTTGTTTTACTTGTTATGTAATATATTGTATATTTTTGTTAAATATCGTTAATATATTTGTGCCTTGAATCACTTGTAGATGGCTATCATATAAAGAAATCCATAAAGAAGATATAAATTATTGGAAGAGAAAAATTCCTCGTCTAATGTGTGAAATGCAAAAGTGTCTACCTTCAACATTTTTCAATGCACAAGAACACTACCTCATACACCAAGTTGAGGAGATTGAATTGTGTGGACCCATACACACAAGGTCAATGTGGATGGTTGAGAGGCACTTGAAATTTTGGAAGGCTTTGGCTAGACAAAGAGCACATCCTGAGGGTTCTATGGTGGAGGGATATATGGTATACTAGAACATGGTGTACATTAGTGAATATCTTCCTAAGTTTGCAGCAAAGATCCATTTAGATCACATTTGGGATCCCAACTCCATTAACAAATTCGAAGGGGAGTACCTGTTGGGGAAAGGTAGATTGAGGAAAGTGAGAGGTAATTATAAGATGGTCATGGAGATTAATTGAAATGCATTTTACATATGGTTTTTATGTATATTGTAATTTATTTAATTTTAATCTTCAATATACATCAATTATAAATTACATCGGTACTGTGGTATTTAACCACTATAATGCGGATCAGAATCTTTAATTTATTTTGGTACGTAGCTTAACGAGAGTGGATGCACTACATTTGTACATCACGAACAATCTTGATTGGATGACAGTATGGATTGAACGATGTCAACAATCTGGTCTCACATTAACATGGGAAGGTGTGGCTTCATTGGTTAAAGAAGCTCATCGTAATAGAGATTCCAATGTTACACAAAGGAAAATTAATTTAGCATATGGTTTAAGAGATAAATAGGTACGTATAAATATATTAATCACCCATATTATTTAATTATTTTCAAGTATATTGATGTATATGTATGTTGAGATTATTTTCTTTGCATACATTCGCCAAGAATAAATATGTTTATCAACTGACAATATTGCAATAATTTTTACATGTTTGACATATTAGAAAGTGAAACACCACAAGGCTATGTGGTGCAATGGTTGTAAATTTTGAATCAAAATGTTGGATGACATGAAAAACTTGTGATTCTCGTATAACCGCAAATTTTCAGTGACTTACTGTTTCATCTAAAGCTACATACATCCAAAAAGTCTCAAAATTGATATTATGGGATTTTGGATGATATACTTGAGTGTGACTTAAGTCCTTCAAATTAGTTTTGTTTTTCATCTAATGGTACAGGCTACAATTGAATGAAAATGATCCTGAGAGAACTGTTATTGAACATGATAATGGATTTACCATGGTTAATACAAGGTTGATTGAGCGAGCTAAAAATGAGCCCTATGTTCTTCCAAGCCAATGTGAGTAGGTATTTTACTCAGAGGTTCCAGGTAAACCAGGTTGGTCATTTGTTATTAGACATGATCCAAGAGGAAGGCCGGTAAAGTATAATGCGTGGAATAAGAAATATACCCTAAGAACTAGAAAAATGATGTAGATGATGCATCAAGATCACCGCCAGTTGATGATGTCCCTAACTTAAGATGTCTAAGAGGAGGAAACCTGTATTACGATGATGTAGGAGTTAATGTTCATGAAGATGATATCCGTGTGGATGATGACATTATCGAAATTGATATCAATGATGATGATGATGATATGACTAATCCTTACAATGTCGAATCTAGATCGGATGATACAGACAAAGAGTTGGATGAAGAAGAAGATCAATGACATTGAAATGTATGAGTTATGTGATTATATTATCTATTTGATATTAATTTCTTGATAGAATTATATTTGACTTATGTGGTTACATAATTAATTCATGATGTTTTTAATTTTTATGCCATTACATGATTAATTTAATGATGTACTTTTTAATGTTTGAAAGGTCAATAAATTAAAATATTTCAATAGTGATGTTAACAACCTTGAAATTAGTGTGTTTTATGTTCCATGTGATCATAAAAGATTAAAAAAGACAGCTTGTAGAGGTGGTTGTTCAAGACGGTAATGCTTGGTTCTTTAATAATGTAAACCGTGTTTGTCTTCTAATATACCTATGGAATTATGAATTCTAATCGGCAATTTGAAGGATGCACTAACCGACGAGGACTTTAAAAGCCTCGTATTAACTTCGGCTCAAGTAAGACCCTCGAGGGTGATCCCTTTAATGAGTTTACAACCTCGACCATTATTATAAACAATATTAACAATATGTGATGATCTCACTTAATAGCTCAACACTCCATAAGATAATATCAATCCAGAATTGGCTGTTCATAGACAATATCAACTATCTGGAGTGTGAGATAACTAAACACAATCCATTGTATAAGATAGTCAATGATTTAAAATTTGTAGCAAGCTCTAGGAAAAGACAAACAAATACTGAACTACACGAATAATTACAACTTAGATTAGTGCCATATATCCATTGCAGGAGTCAAATTCATAAGCATCTATAGGTTTATAACAGATTTAATACATCACATATAAGATCCCTGACAATATTGCATTACAATTTCATCAGTGTGCATTCTAACCTAGAACTACTTATCAAATCCTTATACAACACATATCTGCCTATAATCCCATTCAAGCATTTTGATTAATTCCTTGAATTAAAGCTAAAATAGAATCATACACACCACAACAGTGAGATGGATAAAACAACCCTTAGTTATTTCATTCAAAGTTCAGATATGCATGTACAATAGAGAGACATGAGCTCAAATTTTTATTTCAACTCAAATGCTAGTACTGTTATACAACATTAAATCTCTATGAACTCAAAACCTATTACATAATGACTCAAAACCTAAATTGCATTTCTCTAAAACCATCGAACTTTACAATTCGCTCTGCAACTTCACCTAGACTCGACAAATGTTATCTAACTTGCTAACCCGTACTTCTGGCCTTGAAATCCTTCTTGTAGAAAATGAAGGAGAAAACAAGCATCGGGCCAAAAAGTACACCTGTCACTAGTCAATTGGAGCACCTGGTGATATTCCAAAAATTGTTACAACAGCCACCACCTTGAAAAATATTCTTGTTCAAAAATCGTTACAACAGCAATCATCCTAGAGCATATTCTCGTTCATCATGTCGGTGGAGGAAGGTTGATGCAATAACAAAAAACCACGCGAAACCCACGCCAAGAAAGTCATCCATACAAAATTGGAAACGTTGTAACCGCAACATCTGATTTGCCACCTATCAGTAGCCCACTCTTTTTACTCATCATCATTCAAATACTTAGCCACCCACCTCTGGTATTCTTCGTCACTTGGCCAGTCAAAATCAATCACCTCTTTTACCTTTCTACTATAAGGCAAATACTTTACCGCTACCCGATTAGCATCTCTTTCAAAAGATTCCAAAAATGAGCCGGTACCAATAATCTTATCCATACAATTTAACAACAAATCATAATTTTGAGCCATCACAATTTTTTTTTAATTTGATTATTGATGACTTTACTCTTGCTTGATCCCCGCCAGTTGTTGGAGGTTCTTGATTTCCTCGCCATCGGGCTATATCGATAACAAAGCAGGTTACCCCAATCATTGAAGTTCTTTACCAACTCCCTAATCTTCCTACTTAGATCATCCGTAAGGTCCGAAAACTTTGCAATGATTTTAACTAATATATAAGTAGGTTTCAATGATTGATGCTTGTTATTTACATCAAACCTTGAGGCTTTAGTCATAACATCTAGATTATTTCCGTTCTAGGATCCAATTTGAATTATTGGAATCACTATCTCCTTATCCCTATCAAGATATTTATTGCTTCGTGATAGCAAAGAATACAAAGAATGTATAGAGGGCAGTTTATTATCCACCTTTTCATTTAAATGCTCCAAACAAGAGTAACACTTTTTTTGTTTTGAAAAAAAAAAAACCCTCCCCTTTTACCTCCTTAGGTGATTAAGCCGTAATTGGATCACCTCCCCGCATGAGTCGCTCTTTGTTCTCGACCAATGAGCACTTGTTTGTTCATCGAATTCTGTTCTAGAGGAGGGGTAAGAGTAGGATTTTGAATGGGAGACCCTGGTGTAGAAACATTTGGAGAAGTAGGAGGCATTGACCCTGCTATGGGAGGTGATGTGCTAGTTCCTGGAGCATTGGATGTTTCCCCAATATGTCTATACTTGAACCTTTCTACTTTAGTTTGCAGCTCAACATTCTTCTGTTGCATTTTACTATATTCTTCAATTAAAATGTTATACTTCTCCATTAGGCTCTTTCTTTCAACCTCCTCCCTTTCAGCAGTCTTTTGGGCCAACTTGGCCACATTCACAGTTAAACTAGTGGCTTCGGTTGTTGTAGTCTCTGAAGCCCTCTTTATTATTAATCCTCCTTTAAAATTTGGATTAATATCAACAATGTCCGGCTTTCTTCCTTGTGGAGCCAATGCCCAAATTGCCAAGGTCTCATATTCTTCACTGAAGGTAGAGTTTTGTAATGCTGCCTTAACTTCTTCTTCAGAATCCTGAAAATGATTCTTGGACTTCATAATGGCATTGAATGCCACTGCATCTACGATGTCCCATTTAGGAAAAATCAAAACACTAGCCTGACTCACAAGTTGTCTCCCTTCTTCACAAGTGATTTTTTGAACTCTTCTATTAGTTCAACTTTTACTTCATCATTCTCCTATTCTGACCTGTTAGTTCTCTTCTCTCCTTGCATTTATTTTGATATTCCTCAAATTTCATCCTCCATGCTAATTGCAAGAATACAGGAGTCTTTACAAATGCATTGTCATCTAAGAACTCCTTGCAAGCCTCCATTCTTGCATCCTGCACACTCTTACCCTTCATATCCAAATCGGATAGAACCAATTCAGCTGACCTAGGAGGGGACGCCATACCAACTTGCATGTCTTGATTAGTAACAATAATTTCATCTGTGAGATCGTCAGGTACGTGATCAGTTCTTTGCCTCTTAGGGTTTGGCTCAGGTGGTGGTGATGGGGGACTACACTATGGTGAAAATTTTAATTCAATGATTTTGACAGCCCCAGGTACTTTGAATTTTGGGCCTGGTTGTGAAGGCGCCTTCATTATTTTCTTCTTTTTTCTGTCTACTTCTTCCTCATCACTGCCAGTATCCCTTTTCCTCCTATAGATGGGTCGCCTTTCTATAGGCTGACATACTGGCCTTGTTTCAATTGGCATATCACTTTGTCCTTGCATATCCAAATTTAGCCTTAAATTTATCTTTTTGGTTGTCAAGGTGTCCATTAGCTCTTTGAAATTCTTCATTAAAAAGTCAATTCTCTTCTGGTATGGAGTGAATTCCATCAATGGATCATACGTCGGATCCATTTCATGCATAATATTCAGTAACTTACTATAAGCTATCCACTTTTCCTTATTTAATTCCTGTCTATTTAAATCAAATTCATTCTTGATCAGGTCCTCAGAGAAATTGAACTCATGTGCAAATTTGCCACCTTTTATTCTTTGTCTGAAAAGAGTAAAGAAACCTTCAGGATCATGTTGTCGGCTTGGACCAAATCTCATATGGTAATCAACAAAGAATTTGTCAAAATGTGTCCAGCCTCCCTTTGAAAATGTAAAGTCGCATTAATTGACTATATAATCAGGGAATAATGTTCCCTTCCCCTTTCTAGTTAGGTTATCTTCATGAATATTGACCCCATCCGCCACATACAACTTCAAGTAAAACCCTAGTCTTGGTGGCACATTGTATGGCGCATGTGAGGGGTTCCTTGAAATCCATATATTCTTTAGGATGTAAAGGTTTACCTTCAGATATGGGATAATGTCACCCTAGTTATGTAAAACCCTCAATTCTGGTTTCCTCTCCTTCGGCCGAAGGAAATCATGCAGTTCCTGAGGGATCCTAGGTACATTTACCATCAATCTAGCCCTCAATCTTGTAGCAAAACAATTATCAAATTACACATAACTAGTGCTTTCCTTATTACAAGACAAATCTGCAGCCCATATCTATACTGGCAATCTTTCTCCATTAACCGATTGTCTTAAGTTCATATTCTCAACAAATAAATCAGCATTCCTAAACAAGAACATATGCATCAATATGGAATACCAAAAGAATTGAGTACTAGTATCACCATTCTGCAGCTTCAACAGTCCTTCATGTATCCTCTCCACCAAAAAAGAAGCAAAGTCATATGTTACAAAGAAGTTAGGGTGTTGTATTTGCACCCCCATGAACATGTATGCAATTGACATTACTGCACCAGGGCTGAAACCCAAAATCTGACATAGTGAATAGAAAGTAGCCAGGAAAGGCTTTCCAAAACAATTCAATCTGAAGGGTTCCTGGTCACTAGGGCTGATGTGAAATTGTGAATCCGCCTAAACCATGTCGAGGGAAGCAGCCTTTAACCCTCTAACAAGAGATTTCAATTTTGCATACTCCTCCTTCATTTCTTCAAGATTAATAGGAACCAAGTCATCACTTGGCTCACTCAAATCAAAAGTCTGTTAGATAACATCTCTGTTAATTTCCAATAGAACCCCTCCATCATTATCTCTGATTACCTGTGTGATAGGGTCATATCTTATGGCCACTGCTCTAAGTAAGTCCATATCAGGGAACACATTTGGAACAACCAGATTTCCCATATCGTACCTCTATCCATTTGAAAAAGGATGAGAAAAATTTCTCTGTCCATACCATAATCTAAACATTTGTAAGCCTGTGAGTGGAACCCTAGCATCAGCAATGTTGGAATTATTACACACCAACCCCTCCCCTAGGATTTTCCCTCGCATCAACACCAAAGCTTTCCTTCTGCCATTTGTTGATAATGGAAATTGATCTAGGAAAATCATCGTACAAGTTTCTTTTCAAATACTCAATGTGGCCAGAGTGCTGCTTGGTTGGAGCCATTTTAGACAAACTAGGGCCTCATTACAACGTTACACTTGAAGTGGCTATGACTAAGCAGAGATAGGAAATTACAGAGTAAAAATATCGCAATTCCTCACAATTTATGATTAAACAATAGCCCTAACAAAAGATTTTGATGAACTCAGTGACAAGCATAGCAGACCCCCCCGCTTTCCCAAATTTAGGTGCAGAATGACTGGGAAACAGAGAAAATTAACTCACAAATTTTTTCGCACAAACTCCAATTTCTGGCAGCAGCTGCTCGCAATTTCAGCTTTGGCTCTGAAACTGTTTTCACGAAATACTTGGATGCTTTGTGATACAAATGAGATGAGTAAATTGATTTTATGTCGATCAAATTCTGCCAGTGGATGTCTCATCCACCATTAAATCTCATTCGCGGGTCGCACAAACGACTCCAACCATAATTTTATACATATTTAAATTTGAGCCATTGATCCTCCAGTTTGATCAAATCATCGACGGCCATCTTCAAAACAGGCTGACATAATCACCAACACGGTAATAAAGGGGCACACTATGTCATACGCCGCGAAGGAATGCCACATGGCAGTTGCCCGCGATATCGCAATCCTTTGATTTATCATCGCAGGATGGCGAGCACCGTTGATCTTCTTACCATAAAGGCTGCTCCTTCAAAAATGGTCGATGTCCTTTCCTTTAACTGTCGAGCAGCTTTTCCCTTAAAATCATAACATCTGCATTGAAATAAAACACGTGCATCTTACAAGTGCTTTAGTAATCTGCCCTGTAATACATTTAAAACCGACAAACACTTTCTTCACTCCTTAGGCTTCATTGCATGAGACACGTGGTAGGCACCCGCGACATCGCGATCCCAAAATTCCTAATTGCGGGATGGCGGGCACCGTCAATCTTGAAGAGACGGTTATCAATGGTCACATAGATTTCATCCTTTATGAAGGGCACGTGGCACCCGCCTGTGATATCGCGATCCCTGTAATCGCTGATCGCGGGATAGCAGGCGCCGTTGATCTCGTTCCTTTAACATAGTTGCCAGCCATGTCGTTAACCTTCGAGTAGTTTTTCCAGCGAGATTATAACATATCTGTGGATTTAGAACATGTGCGTCTTGAGAACACTTTAGTAATCCGCCCCTTAATACATTTAAAGTCGGCTAGTGTTTCCTTTACTCTTTAGGCTTCATCGGATGAGACACGTGGCGCCCGCCCGTGATTTCGCAATCAACCCAAGCACCATCGCGGGATGGCGGGGAACGACTTAGATCAAATGGTAGTTGGTCAGCGATAGCTCAAATTTGATCCCCCGGATAGGACACGTGGCGCCCACCCGTGATTTTGCGATCCTTGAATTCCCGATCATGGGATGGCGGGCACCGTTGATATCTGTAGGAAATATATCAATGACAGCACTAAATCAACCCTTGAGCTCCCTCAGATAGGACATGTAGCACCCACCTGTGATTTCACGATCCTTGAATTCTCGATCACGGGATGGCGGGCACCGTTGATATCTGCAGGAAATAGATCAATGGCAGCACTAAATCAACCCTTGCAAAATAAAACATTCATTAAAAGGAGAAGTAGGCATTACTAGGCGGATGACAAATAAAATAAGAGCTGCAGGGCAGCGAAGTTCCTGCCAAAAAGTTATTAAATAGTTATGTTTTACAGTTAGAAACAAAATTATTGATGAGGTGGGACTCTTGTGTAAGAAGAACAAAATGATTAAGTTAAGGATTGTATTTGTTGTTATAACTTTAGTTGTAATATATTAAATTATATTTTAGATGGTATATATGTTACATATATATTGTAGATATATTATAATATTATAATGATGTTAAAATTATATATTAGATATTATATATGCTACATATGTATTATATAGTGTATATATTATAATATGTTGTTAAATTAATAATATAATATATTAAAAATATATTATTTATTTGAATTTGTTATTAGATTATTTTATATATTTGAATTTAATACAATGGAAAATATAAAAATAGACAAGCTAAGTTAAATGATTTATATTGGTAACATAGGAGACAAAAATTAAGAGAAAATATGTTATTCTTTAAAAATTATAAAAAAAATAAAAACAATATGCCACTTATAACACTATTTTTTCATGAAGTTACTATTTAAATTTCAAATAAAAACGTAAATATTAAAATATATAACATAAATTTTAATTTATTTTAAAATATAAAAATTTAATTAAAATGTGGTAATTTGTTTTTTAGAGTTTAGACTTAGATTTCTATTTTCCCTATTTTTATTATTTTGATCTTGCATGCTTACATTAACCATAATTCATTGATACATAGGAAGAGATAATTTTTTTTTATTTTGATTAATCAAAAAAAGTAAGTATTAAAGATTGAATAAATTAAAAATCATAATAAAAGATTGATTCAAGAAGAAAAATTATTAAAATTAAAATTATTTATATTAATAATTAAAATATAAGATAATAAAAAATTAAAGGAGTTGAGAATTTTAAACTTCTAATTACTATAGTGGATGTTTCTTTAAATAATTATTCTTTTGGAAATAATAAAACTAAGAATGAAACCCACATAAAATTTTAATAAAATATATTTCCAATAAAATGATGTGTACACTAAGCTAAAAGCATTTATATTGCTAGTCAAATAGCATATGTAGGGAAAACTAAAACTAAGAGATAAAAAATATTTAACAAATAAAAATATATACTCATCTATAGGCAACAATTTTGTTGTGGTTTGTATTTTTTCTCTCAGACTTTGTTTGTGCTAGGTTGTTGCCCATCTATCTTTCACTCTCTTTGTTTATACTTGTGTTTCTCCTTTTAGTTGTTTAGTTGTTTTGTGGGTTGAGGTGTCTATGCTTTTTCTAAACAAAACTATTTAAAATTAAATTATATTAGTAGTCAAATGCTATGCAAAAAAAATAAAAAAAAATAAATAAAAAGTCTTACTTTGTAAAATTGGAAAACCAAATTATTATAATGATGAGTTTGTTTATATTAAAAGAAAGGTAAAGACTACTACGAATCTCAATCACACCTCTAAAAAATTGGTGCCATCCCAAATTATAGCAACACATTTTTTTTCTAATTTATTAAATAGTGACTATTAAAATTTCTAATAAAATAAATAAATAAATATTATAGTGAGCAGCTGCTAATAGCTCAAATTCTAATTAATTTAAAAAAATATCAAAAATATAATTAAAATAATAAAATAATTACCATCAGATACCTCACCTCCTCAACTCCAAAATAATGAAAAAAGAGATAAAAAAAGTCTTACTTTTGTAAATTGAAAGTCATTCACCAAACCGCATCTTTATAGAAAACTAAAAATATATACCTTTACTTGGTAAACTGAAAACCTAATATTATATTACTGCATTACCTTTTATGTATTAAGAATGTAGAAATTATTATTTTAAAAATATTATTTATTAAAAATTTAACTCTTTTTATTAAAACAATGAAAATAATAGTCAATCATAACAAGAATATGCAAAGAATGTAAAAAATCTAAATTATATATAAAATAAATATTTCAAAATATAAAATATAAGTATAAATCTAATGAATAGGTTGAATGATAAGATTAGCCATAACATCTAAAAATTAAGGAAGTTATTAAAAAAAGACTAAAATTTAAATATAAATTTGTTGATTAAACTATAATCTTCTTAAAAATTAAAAATATTAATATCAATATAATTTAACTATTTTAATTTAAAAATATTTTAAATTAATATGAAGTATGATTTGTTACAATATATATAAGATTACTAGATGAATACTAAGTATGATTTGTTACAATGTACGATTATACAAGTGATAAGATTAATAGATAAATACTAAGTATGATTTGTTACTATGCAAGTGATTAGCCACCATTCCATAATAATAATCGCATCGGAAGCAATGGAAGCCCAAAATCGCTTTTATCGTGAAAATTGTGTATCAAGATAATTGATTTTGAAGCATTTTGTTATATAATCTGTGATCTATACATTGATAATAGATTGAAAAAAATCCAAATAGAAAAAATTATTCAAGTCTCCTAATTGGTTAAAGGAGAGTTATTAATAACTAGTTAAATTGGTGGTGCCTATAGTTCCCCCTGGCAAGAACTAAAAATATATTTATAGAAGAAAAATAAAATAAATCTACAATTTGTTTTATAATTTCACTTTTAACTTTAAATGTATGTTCACTCATTAAGTTGTATTTTTTTTACAATCAGATTTTTATTTTAGATATTTGTTTATAAAATATAAAGATGCATGTAATGCCCCGCCACGCAACCCTAGAGGAAGTTGCAATTCACTACTTAAATGCACCAATTTTTTTTTAAAGTACAAATAACATGTAAGATGAATACTCATTGCCAACAACCTCTAAGCCACGAGACAAAGATTACTTTAAAACCCGAACAACAACAAGCATTAATATAAACCAAAAAATTAATCACTTAAGGAAATGAGACAACATACAATCCATACAAGATAACTTACAATGAAGGATAAGAAATACCAAAAGATTTCAATTAACAAGATTTAAACAATAAGATTACAACACTCATTCCCCGAATGAGGTAATTCCAACAATATGATTACATAATACAAATTCCACCTCGATAACATATGAGGGGTAACAAAATACAATAAGAACTGAAAGAATGAAGCATGAGAAGAATCTGATTCCCACGAGCTCTCCAACTGGAAAACACGATCACACGAACATGAAGAAGAACCAACAGATTTAAGAAGCACGCCACCCGACCACATGGAATCCAAAAGGTTCCACTCCCTCCGTGCTAGGAGATAGTAACAAGGTATTCCTACACAAGACCATCTACCACTAGACACAGGCTACACAAAACTGATACGAAATAAATACAAGTACCACATCACATGACTGAACGATCATACGTACAACTCAAGGTATGACTCTCACAACACCAACATTGGTTACATTGCTTCCAGACAAAGAATAGATTAAGAGTGTCACAAATATCAAATACAAACTGCTGACTTAGGAAGAGTGTCATCGCATAGTTCGTCAAGGGATATCCTCTAGGAATCTTCCTAGGCCCCGACCCCCACTCCACGGGTTATCCTGGTAGCCTCTACCACATTCCCGGCACCCATGCTTACTCATGCGGAACCAAATACCTCTCGTGAAGACAAGATAGATGATCTTGCCATTCCAGGCCTTCCTGTCTCATCCCAAGTCTACAACAAGCCCTTGGGTCCATGAGCGAGGCATACTTAATCTTATTTAATGTTTGATGCATCCTAAACTTCTAAAAGTTTATTTAGTTATCACTGAATTAACCAACTTACAAAGGGTTATCCTGGCACCACTTTGTGTGCCGGCGCCCATTGCAAGCCACTCTCCTAAGACCACACACACGGTTATAACCACAAAAGGTGACTAGATAACACGACCTCTCCAATCCAAGGAGGTAACAAAACAAGGAAACTCACTCCAAACACTGGAGGAAAACAAGGTTAAAACCCTCTCCAATACTGGAGGTAAACAAGGTCACATAATCCACTCCATACACTGGAGGAAAACAAAATACAAAATACCACTCCATCCAAAGGAGGCATAAACACATGACCCTCTCCTATTCCCAAGGAGGCATAAAACATCCCCATATGTGAAAACCGGGCGAAACGACATGGTGTAACTATGCACTTTTCCCCACAACACATCAAAGATTGACTCACGTGCCACAACCGATATCGATAAAAGAACTCCTATCTGGAAGACTTTCAATACATTCACACTAATTCCACAACACATCAAAGATGAACAATTAACCACTGAGAACATTTCAGACAATGAAGTGAGCTACTGTTCAGATTTCCTAAATCCAATCAAACACAGTATACATGACTTGCATTGATCCAATATAAACTCATTTCCTTTCACGACGTTGACATATATATATATATCTACCATTCAATTACTCTAAATTTCATAGCCATATTCTAAATCAAGACCTTTTAATAAATAGCATCATCGAACTGGAATTAAACCAATCAATCACTCTATGTTTCACAATCATATACTGTAAGTAAATCCACTTGATTTGTAAGACATCTGGATTAAATAAATTACTCTTATAGCAATAAGTCAACAACTCAATCTCATATGATTCATTAAATCATTCGTTACTTCTAAGTTTAACCACTGTGTTTTGTATTTAGAACGTTTTGATAAGTAGACGTTTAGATCAAATAAATCAGTCTTTCTTTCAATTCGTATTAATAAATCAACTAAAACTCATCTCTGCTTGATCACAAATATATTCCAATCAATTATACTAAATATTATATACATAAATCCTCTTGCTGACATTAAAGAATTTAAACGGATAATACAACTCTACTTGATCAACCTATAATTAATCAAAGTCAAATTATCAATAAAACAACATTTGACAAATAAAGTCTTTTGATTTAAATAAATCATTCGTTAATCCTAAACTCTTCAATTTTGTTCCATAATTAATAATTAAAACCACCTGATTGAACTAGGTTATTCATTGTCTCTAAGTTTCTCAATTGTCTTCTATACTTAGAATGTTTTGATAAATAAGCAATTAGATTTAATAAATTAGCCTTTATTTCACATTCGCATCAATAATTTAACTAAGTTCTAGTCACTTAATCTATATTACATCATGAATTAAACAAATAAAATAATCGAATTCAATATTCTAAATAAAACGTATGATCAACATCAACTTTTTAAAATAGTCATTAAATTATCTAATATTCACGATACCAATGAGAAATTTTAAACTTAATACTTTAATTCTATTGGCTCAATTATGGATAAGGATTAAAATAATCTTTATAAAATAACCCATTTAATCAACTTATAAATACGACATTTAATTACAAAACCAAATTTTAATTAAAACATGTGATTATAACTTTTGCCTTTACATATACATCATACACTAATCTATACACAAATTTAACTATATATTACATATACATGTAAATGTATATATAAATATGTAATTATAAATGTATCTGTTTAATTGTCTAATTAATTAAACATATTTTAGTTCAGCTAATTAAAGTTTTCAATATTACAAATTATTTATTTTAATATCAATTTCCTCCACTATAATAACCACATAATCATTACAAAAATTTTATTTAATATTTGACATTATTTTAATGTCAATGAAATATCATTATTATTATTTTATAAACCCCAATTCTATTTTGATATTAATCAACTAATTTAGCAAAGTTATTTAAAATACACATATTATATTAAATATTATATATCTAATATTATTTAAATATTTAATATTTAATATTAAATATATATATATATATATAATATTAAACATTAAATAAATATAATATTATATATTATAATATAAAATATAATATAAAATTATCTTCTAAATAAAATAAATACAATTAAAACTAAATTTAAATATACTAAAACTTTATAATAAAAATACAAAGGCTTAAAAGCCCTTTTTTTTTCTTTTTGCTGTGTTGCAGCCGCAACAAGGGACGCACCCCTGTGTGGCTGTTACGTAACCTCACACAGGGGCGCAACCCCTGTTGTGGCTGCTTGCAGCCCCTCCCCATCCATGGATGGGGGGTGGCTGTGGGCAGCCCCCCACACAACCAAAAAAAATAAAAATTTTAATATTATATTTTTTCAATTTCGTTTTAAAACAAAATAAAACAAAAAAACAAAACCCAGGTAAAAAACAAGAACAGCAAAGTTTTATTTTTAAAAGGAAAACTTTTGTATAATGTGAATGGATAAATCTATATATAATTACATCATTCCACAGCCCAAATTGGGCAAATTTTTCTTGAGGTGAAGGTTAAAAGGAAAGATTTTAAACACAATAGCATGGTAAAAATTCTGGGTTTTCTCCAAATTGTCAAAAGGGATCAAATCTTTTCATTTGAATCATTTTTCAAGATCTATTGCTTGTTTTAAAATGAATTTTCATAGTTTAAATTGATTCCAAACAATGTTTCCAAGATTACACACAGCCAACAAAGATTTCAAAACATTCATAACAAGATTTAATCTATTTTCAAAATGATTCAAAGTAAGAGTATGAAAAACCTGATTTTTCTCCAAGATTTGCATATTCGAATGGAGCTTTCAAGAACCTCTTCAAATCCACCTCCAGCAACTTTCAATCTCCTTCCCCAAAACCAAAACCAAACCACCACCAAGAAGAAGATCTCTCCAAAAAAAAATTGCAAGATTCCCCCAAAAATCATGAGAGCTCCCTTTTCTCCAAAAATAGGGTTTTTTCTAATTTGGTCAAAGAAAACCCAATATTTCCCACTCACCCAAAATAATATTTAAAAGCATGGGAATATTTCAAGATTTTAATTCAAAATTCCCACTTCTAATTTTAATTTTATAAAACCAATTTTTGAATTTTTAATTCAAAACTCAATTTTCAAATTTTTAATTCTAACTTTATGTATTTTCCAAATTTCTCATAAAACAAAGGGCATTTCAAATTGCAAAGAATTTATTTTCTCTATTATTTTCAAAAGTAAAATTAAAACACACTATCCTTTATTTATTTATTTTAATTTAATCGTAACTATTCAAACAGGATTTTAATTAAATCCTAAATATTCAATATAACTTCCATTTTCAATTTTATTTGAATTTAGGTATACAATAACGCCAAAATCACTATTTCGTTTAATACATCACTATTAATCTAATTAATTAATAAACTAAATCTAGTTTATTAATTAATCAAATCAATCAATAACCCAATAATTATTTTATTAATTTCATCAAATAAATCAATAAAATAAATCACATTTCAACATTGCAACTAAACACATTTAATCATCAATTAAACTACGCAAGTCATTTAATAAACTTTAAACTTGAAATTAAATAAACACTCAAGGGGAAACTGGCCAAGTTAAAACAACTGACCCCAACGACAACTCGACAACACGCTATGACTAGGGTGACGACTTGACTCAGAAAACCTAGCTACTATCTCCCAATCAATTACCGTTGGTAAATGGACACGCTCACACCTGTGAAGCCAGGTGGAGTCGATGTCATGTACCTGCCAACCTGCAGCAAAGAATATGTCGAACGTGCAAAATATATATGTATGTTATGATCAAACACACCATGAAGAGGGAATCTCAGAATTGTAGGGCACTCGCAAGCGAGTGATAAAATCCGTCCCCTTCACCAATATAGTATCTCTAACTGACGCATCTAACATCAATGATATGATCAATAGAACAAAACATCATTTAATCAGATATCTTCTAAGTTATTCTGAATCATGCCATAAGGATAACATCGGAATAAAAGAACATCACATCAACATATAACTTCCACATCATTTAATCAATCACGATCACAAGTAATCAAGTTCCAAAGTCCAAGCATGTTCAGACACAATCGTCGCATCATGATATAACATGTGCATCACCAAACAGTTCATGATCAAATAATCACTAAGTTCACAATCACATCATAAGCATAATCAGACATACAAAGAACCTTGCCGATCCAAAAATCCAAAATGGAGGTGTTACAATGCATTAAAAATATATTAGAAATATTTTCTTTATATTATATAGCATTCATAACATTAAATTAACATAGAATAATTTCACAATATCACTTAACATTCATAACTTAAACCTTTTATACACAATATCAAGTTAATTATAAAAACACATAAAATTATTTATAAGCAACTTAAATTTTTAAAAATTTAATAAAATATAATTTAATATAATTAAGAAAAATTAAATAAGAATTATAGATAAATTTATGAAATATTGATTTACTTATCAAGAAAAAATCAATTATAAATTTACTTATTATTGATAAATTTACTTACCAATCTATTTTAACCATCAAGAAAAAATTAATCATTAGTGATTGCAATAACTTATTATTGATAAATTTACTTACCAATCTATTTTAACCATCAAGAAAAAATTAATCATTAGTGATTGCAATATTATTGGCACATCTTTTAAACTGACAAATAAACATTGAAAACACATTTATTTTTTAGTTCCTACCAAGGGAACTATAGGCGACCCTTTTTCCTTAACAAGTTATTAATAACTTTGATTTTAACAAATGAGAACTCAATTTTTTTTTCTGTTTGACAAATATTTGTATATAGTTAAAGTAAATATGCAAGATTTTTAATAATTCTCTTTTTAACCAATGAGATCTGAAGCATTTTTTCTATATTTCAAAATTCAATTCTCTTCAATCTAATTGGAAGACAAATTTCACCTGATATAAGCGATTAATGCTTCCATTACTTCCATTTCGAATCTGAACTAATTTTTAGGAGTTTTATTAAACTTAGGTTGTTTATTTCCAATAATTCAATGAGGTAAACCATACTAACTATTTTGAAAATTAAATTACACTATAATGATAAATTACTTTTTATTAAATTACACTATAAAAATAAATTACTTTTCATTAAATTACTTACTAATTACCCCTCACATTGATGCGTAACATTTATTTACTATTTTCCTTTGCATTATTAAAATAATAATAATAATAAAATTTATACTTTGAATAACAAATGCTAACTAATTAATCAATATAACATCAAAATTCAACTTTTTTTAATTACCTTTAATACTAAATTTATTTGTAGCATAAATTTAATTGAGTGAATTCTTTCAAAATATTAATATCAATTACTCAAAAAAATTACTTTTTAATATAAATTAATTAATTATTATTTAAAAATAAATGAATAACTTGTAAATTATTTTTGTATTATAATTTAAATAAATTAATACTAATCACCTCTCTTTGTCATAAATTAATTCTAAAACAACACTTATTAAACATATATTTAAACTAACAAATTTTTAATTGCTTTGAAATTTGAACTAACTCTAATTACTAAGATACGTTTTGCAAAATAAATGAATTAAGACTAGACTAATTATTTAAAGTAAATACTAATTATTTTTATAAAATATTTATTATTTTTAAAAATTAACTTTAAAATTAACAGTAATTACTTTTAAATCAAATTGAAATTAATATTAATAAATTAATCATTTAAATCAATCACAAATTCTATCATATTTGTTTTAGAAATAATTCACCTTCTATTTACAACTTATATTAATTACTATATATTAGTTTGTGAAATAAAACGTGTTAACTAATTAATAATTAGTAAGGAAATAAATAACTTTATTATATTAATTAAATAAATAGTCTAAATTTAAAGATTTTTTTCTTCTCATTTAAATTAAAAAAAATGTTTAGTTTTAGCCAAGTTTAAATTTTCATATCCAATTTAAATGTTCATATTAAATATTTATATATATATATATATATATAAATATATAATAAATTTAAATATTTGTAAAGACAAATATATATATTTTATATTATATTATAATTTCTTAAAAAAAATAAATATTAATTAATAATAAAATTAAAATTTTATTAATTTTTTTAAAGTAACAAGGCCATTGGCCTCTCCATGTATTTATGCATGCTGTAAATATATATTTTAAATATTTATATTGAATTAAAATAAATATATATATATATATATATTATATTTATATATGTATTAATTAGTAATATATATATTTATAACTATATAAATTGAAATTGACATGATTCCCTTTTTTATATTAATATTTGAATAAAAATATTATCATAAAATATTAAACTTTAATTTATTGAAGTAATGAAATGTATATGATTTTAAAAATTGTAAATAAATTGATTGAGTAAAATAATTTAGAGGAAATAATATAAAGAAAAATTATTTTAATTATTAGATTATTTTTTTTATAAGAAAAACATAATTTCCTTCAAGATATTTTCATAAGAATATGGGTTTGAGCCACATAAAATTATTTTAGAAAAAAAACTATCTTCAAAACAAATTTTAATTTTCAAAGAACATAAAAATTAAATATATGCATTTTAATATTTGAGTCAAATATAGATTTTTAAGAAATATTTTTTTTAATTGATTCCTCTACTTGTTAAGTAGGAAAGCATAACTAGCTATGCATATTCATCTCAATTCCTTTCAACCTTATAAGTTAATATTCAAGTAGATACCTACTTATCAATTAGGAAAACCTGACAAACTGTGCAGATTGTTTGTAACTATGTTTATCTCAACAAACTCTTTCTATTCCTCTCAATTCCTTTCATCCACACGTGTTCATTCTAAACTATAAAAAATAAACTACCTCATCCTCAAAAAATTTTGGCTACACAACAAGTACAATTACGTTTCTTAATCTATAACATCATGTAATATTATAATCTTATCAAAATATTATCTTTTGACAACTCAAGCATGATCATCCTTAAATAGTTTCAAAAATTTATATCTATTGGATAACATAGTGAATTTGAGCAACTTAGTTTTCCCTAGATTTTGAAAGCAATTATAGTAGCATTGAGCTTAGAGACCACAATGTTGTATTATGACTAAAACAATTTTTTTCCTTTAGATGGACTTGATAGCATATGTAGAGAAGCATGAATTTGTTTTCGATGTAGTCCTAGATGAGCATGTCACAAATGATGATGTGAACTAATGTACCCATGCCATTGTTCTCATTTGGAGTAAAATCATTATATCATGCTTGTAACTATCCTTGATTACGTCTATCAATAGATTGCCTAATCTCCATTGAGAATGTCATAATCTAAAAATATTGTCAGGTGAATGGCATAATCTATAAAAGGGGTTAGATATTACTATTATTAACACCTATAGTTTTCACATGGTACACCACTATTGTAGTCGATGTAATACAAATTTGGTTGGAACATTTATCTCTCTTAATGATGTCATAAGTTCTATCTTAATGTTGATGACTAAAAGCAAATTGGATGTTGAAAGAGTGTTGGTTAAACTTGAATTTTTATGGTATGCCATACTTCTATGGTTTGAATTAGTGTTATGATTAGGGTCAAGTTCAAGTTATAGTTAGGGTTTATTTAGGCTTATTTTGGTTAATCTTACAATTGGGGTTTAACTAGAATGCTAATTGAACCCTAATTTAATCCCTACAACAAGGTTCAATTAGAGTCAGGGTTCGAGTTCAATGAGGGTTAGGGTTGGCATTCAATTAGTATTATGATTAGAATCAAGTTCAAGTTACAGTTAGGGTTCAATTAGGCTTATTTTAGTTTAGTTTACAATTAAGGTTTAATTAGAGTTAGGTTTATGGTTCAATTAGGGTTAAGGTTAGGGTTCATTTAGATTAAGGTTCAAGTAGGGTTCAATTAGGATTTAATTAGGGTTATGATTATTGTTTAAATAGGGTTAGGGTTAATGTTAAGTTAGGATTAAAATTATTAATCTACAATAAAACTTGAAGCTAAGGTTAGAGCTATGGTAAGTGGTAGAGTTAGGCTTAAATTAGGGTTTAATAAAGGGTAGGGTACAATAAGGGTATAATAATATTGGTTAATTTTTAAGTCATGACCATGCTAGATGCCAATTTGGTTTAAAAGACCCCTTGTTGAAGCCCACAAGACATTTATTTCTATATACCTTAGATATTGTTCATATTTATTATCATTGTATTTGACCTCATGAGAATGCTTCAGAGTAAAGTACACCTTGCAAATCCACCTACACC
>VDFB02384344.1:0-19827 GCA_007258455.2 Sequoia sempervirens
GGTGGAACACCATGTTTCACAGGGCTGAGACTCTATTGTATGTTATGAAGCTATGGAGATATCAATGAAAATCATCTGATTTGCTGGCGTATTCTGGTGTCAATTGTTGTTTTGTGCCAATTGAGAGAATTATTTAAGTTGTCTCTAAAATTGATGTTTCTTGGTTATCTAAATTAACATAACATGATTATGTCTGATTTATCAGTACGTATTTGTCATATCTATGTGATTGGTTGATAGGTTCTTTCAAGGAAGGATTAAATCCTTTTGATTAATCACAGTAATCAAGGAATTTCATTTAGATCAATAAGAAGAACTTAATAATCACAATCTTGCATGTTTATACTAGTTATGAACGAAATATGCCAAACAATTTGAATGACCTCCAGAAAGAAATTAGTTGTTTCAGATTCCATTTGACTCCGTATATTATATAAGGCACTGGTCTCACTGTTTTAGTCATTTAGTTTCATATATACTCTTTACATCTATTAATTGAGCATATTAGGGTTTAGTTTTGAATAATGGTATACAATATATACCAAATTGGTTTTGTTTTGTCCATTTCAATCTGCCATCATGGACAAATCATGGCATGAAGACAATATCAATTATCAATTCTGTTTTATTTGTTATAGGTACACCCGCCTAGGTCTAGCAGCACCTTGAGAGTAGAAGGTTTAATTGTTTTGAACCTTGTTCTATTACCCTAAAACATTGTGAAAGCTTGGCAACCTTTCGTGGTTCAAACCTGCATTTTTGAGAGCTAACAAATTGGAAACTTTGCTGGGGATAACAAAGAATCTATGCCTTAATCATAGAGTCAGAAGTCCTACATACAAACTCTGCTAGGAACAATAAGTTACAATCTTTTTCTCACTTTTAAGAAAGTGAGTGGCGACTCTGATTAAACATTGCAATATGAATGGAAGAAGATCTCAATTTAGGGGAGGTCATTCTGGAGCTCCTCCTGGGAATAGTAAGTGGACACATAAAGATGATAAGGTTGACAAAGGTAAGGGGAAAAGTGAGGATATGTGCCTTACAAACAAAGACAAACCATCAATATCATATGGTGAGAATTGTTTTGACACATGGAAAGATAATTCAACAGAAGAACCTTATACCCCGGAAGACCAGAGAAATCCTTTTTATAACCCTCAGAAGCATGTCAAATTTGAAGCTAGAAAATAGGCTGAGTTTGAAGCTGGACTTGAAGCTGAACGACTCAGAATTCAATATGAATATGACCAAAAAATAGAGGGTAATCAGAATGGACCTGCTAATCAAGAAACTCATCGAGAATATTATGAATCTTTGAGTTATGAGGAAGTCAGGGCATGGTATGAATCTCAAAGAAAGGAGAGGGAAGAGCAGGAAAAGGCCCAAATGATTCAAGCAATGAGAGAATTCAAACTGCAGAAAGCTCAGAATATTCCTCACACATTTGGTTTTCCCCCAAAATATGTACCACCCCATAAACAGGGTAATCATGGTGCTAGGTATTCTAAACCACCAAGGAATCCTCACCATCAAATTGGGAATCAATATAGACAACCAAATCGTCCACCTTATGTTCCCACACAACATCCAAATAATTATCCACCTCCTGGTCAGCGTCATGTGCCACAGCAAAATATGCAGTACAATAACCCTATGTACCAATATCAACACCCACCAAATCCTCCTCCTTATCAATATACAACCATGATTAGACAATTTGATCTAGCAGTGTTTCAATTATACCCATACCCAATGGATAGCAGTTGGAGAGGTTTAGTACCCAAATTCACAGGGAGTATTGCAATTACAGCCGAGGATCAATTAAGGAATTTCAATGCCTTCATTTAGGATTTGGATGTACCTTATGAAGATTTGCATATGAGATTATTCATGATGTCTCTTATTGAAGAAGCTAGGGACTGGTTCAACAGTTTAGCAACAGCTTCTATTTATTCTCTCCAGATATTTCAGGATCAATTCCTTGAACAATTTGGGAATCTGAATGCACCAGATGCTGCTCTCCATGAACTAATGCAAATTCAGAAAGGTCGGAATGATTCAGTCTTTGATTTTAATAGAAGATTCAATAAATTGCAGAATAGAATACCTCTTGGATCGAAGTTACCAGACTCTGTAGCATTAAGTGTTTACCTGAATGCATTTGACCCTAAAATAGGGTATGAGCTGAGAAACAGGTTCCCAAGGGACTTAGCTAAAGCACAAAAGATAGCATTAACAATTGAGAATAACAGAAAGGCTATTGGGATAATAAATAAGAGAGACAACCCTCGAGCTCCTCAACAAAATAATAATTATCAATATAAGCAGGAGAACACTTATAGGAATGAAAGGCCAAGGCCGAGGTTGCATGATATGCCCTATAACACAAATTGGAAGGATGGAAAACCTGTGACAGATAGGCCTGGAGGCAAAGAAACTCCTGATCCATTGAAGAAGAAGGGAACATATATGGTGAATAGTAATTATTTTTGTGAAGTTTGTGATAAACCACACTCCCCTGATTTTTGTGTAGTAGCTCAGAGAATGCAAGAAGGAGTGTTAATGGGAGATGGTGGAGAAGATCACACAATCTACTTAACTTCAAATGCTTCTCACCATGTTGAGGAGAGGTATTCATCTTCAGAGGAGGGAGGTTATGAGTATGATGTTGTAGAACAAAGGTACAATGTTCATATGGCTGAGCAACATGTTTTTTCTGACTTTGAGGATGATTATGTAGAACCACAATCTATTGAGGTGCCTGCTTACAATAATGTGAGGAGACTTACTGAAGAAGAGATAGAAAGATTGACTGTTGCTGTAGTAGAGGAAGTGAAGAATAAGTATTGGTTGAGAAATAGGACAGTAAATGAGAAGGAAGGTGTCCCTAGGGGTATCTTTATGAAAGATCAGAAAGTTGTACAAGGAGCTTCAAAGAAAACTGAAAACAAACAACGTGAGGAAAGCAAACATAATCTTGCCCAAAAGGATGTAGTAAAAGAACTACATAGAGAAATTCAAAAAACTGATCTGTCTGGTAGAGGAGAAAAGGAAGTGAACAAAGGAGAAACATTTGAACAAAAGAAAGTGATTAAGGCAGAGGGTTCTTCTTTTGATTTTACTCAAGCTTTGTCTCAAGTAAAGATGTCTGTCCCACTTCTAGAAATGATGAAAATTAAGGAGTATAGGGACAGTGCAGTGCAATTGATAACAAATGAAAGTGAAAAACATGCAAGTACTGAAAATAAAATGGTTGCTAAAAATAAGCAGAATAAAGAAAACATCCCAGAAATCTGCTTGAGTAATGTATTGACAAGTCCACCACAGGTTGATCCTTTCTTTATCACATTACTCATAAATAATAAATTATTGAGGAATTGTATGATAGATTCTGGTGCTGCCATGAATATTATGCCAGTAGGAGTGATGAAACAACTAGGCTTGTGCGTGGATACATATGAAGGAAAATGTTATGCAATGGATAACCGACTTGTTCCTGTGGTTGGTATAATGAAAGATGTAGAAGTCAAGTTAGCTGCTTATCCTCAAGTAGCTTACAATATTGATATAACAGTGATAGACACCCCTCCTCAATTCGGTATGCTTTTATCAAGGTAATGGACGGTGGCTATTGGTGGAAATGTCCAGTTCGATCTATCTTATGCAACCATTCCTGTAAATGGCCAACAAGTGAAGTTGTACAGGGAACCAAGGATGAATCAGCTCATTGATTGTGTGCCACAAGACCAAATCAATTACTTTTGTGATGTTGATCTTGGGAGTTTCAAAATAGAGCCTACATAGCCATAATTGACTAATAGTGATCCTATTGAGAAGCATGTTGCACAGAACCACGATGGTGTGTGGAAGATGTATTTTGATGGAGCCTGTAGCCAAGAAGGCAATGGAGCTGGGATAGTATTTGTTTCTCCTGAAGGTACTACATTTAAGTATTCATTCCTATTAACCTTTGAATGTACAAATAATGTGGCAGAATATGAAGCTCTCTTAACTGGATTGAATATAGCGGTGAAGCATAAAATAAAGTTGTTGGCTGTTCTAGGAGATTCAGAATTAGTTATCTCGCAAATTAAGGTGAAGTATACAGAAAAAAAAAAGAGACTAAAGCAATACAGAAATGCTGTATGGGATACAATAGAATTGCTTGATGCCTTCTCGATTGAGTGGGTATATAGATCGAAGAATATAATGGCAGATTTTCTAGCTAATGTAGCACTGAAGAGAGATGACATTACGTTGGCTGGAATGTCCCAAATTGAATTTAAGACAAGGCCTGCTGTACCTGATAATGTATATAGCTGGAAAGTTTTTAATGATGACACTGATCTTTTAAAATTCCTTCACTGTATAGACCAGTATGAAGCTCAAGAAATCGACTTCAATGCCTTTGTTGAAGAAGTTGATGGAAAAGAGATAGTATTTGGAAAAGAAATCTTGCAGCTTAAAACAAATAAGATTCCTAAAGGCTTGGTGGCATTAGAGAGGGTATATGATGGAAGTGATCGGTCTTTGATGAAGCAAACACCAGTTGGAAGGGATGAAATTGAAGAAATTAATTTGGGAACTGAGATTGCACCAAAAAAGGTGTACATAGGTAAGAAGATAAGTCCTCCAATTAGAAGAATGATGATTGAATTGTTGAGAAAGTATAAGCATGTATTTTCTTGGTCTTATGAAGATTTGAAAGCGTATAGAGAAGACTTGTTTCAGCATGAAATACCATTGAAGCTAGATGCTAAACCATTCAGACAAAAGCAAGGGCCTATAAATCCAACTCTAGAACCTAAGATGCAAGAGGAATTGGCGAAACTCAGAGATGGTGGAATTATTAAGCCAATCAAACATTCAACATGGGTGTCAAATTTGGTCCCTGTCAGAAAGAAAAACGGAGATATCAGGTTATGTGTAGATTTCATAAATCTAAACATAGCGTCCCTCAAAGATAATTATCCTTTGCCTAATATGGAGGCCATATTGCATAAGGTGACGGGCTGTGAATTGTTGTCCATGATGGATGGATTTTTAGGGTATAATCAGGTTAAAGTTAAGGATTCTGAGCAATACAAAAACAACATTCACGATGCCTTGGGGAACGTATGTTTATCTGAGGATGCCTTTTGGTGTCACTAATGCAGGGGTGACTTTTCAAAGAGCCATGGATGTGGTGTTTGCTGATTTGATCAATGTTCTTATGGTGGTGTATCAGGACGATCTCACTGCATACTCCAAGAAGGCCGAGGATCATGTTCATCATTTGGAAAAGGTATTTATAAAAGCCCTTGAGTATGGTGTTAGCTTAAACCCCAAGAAGTGTAATTTTTCTGTCATAGAGGGTAAGCTTTTGGGGCATATTGTTTCAAAGGAAGGGATTAGGATAGACCCTGAAAGGGTGGAGGCTATTGATAAAATCCCTATCCCTAAAACTGTTAAGGCCATACAGTCATTTTTTGGACAGATTAACTTTGTTAGAAGGTTTGTTTCTAACTTTGTTGAAATTGTCAAACCAATATCAAAAATGTTAAAGAAAGGACAAAAGATAGAATGGACTGCAGAAGCTTTGGAAGCTTTTGTATCTATAAAACGAGCCATCAAGGAGGCTCCTATTCTTAAGTCGCCTAACTTTTCAAAACCTTTTCAGATTTTTTCATTTACATCAATGCATAATGTTGCAGCTGTCATGCTACAAAAGAATGAAGATGGACATGAGCAGCCGATATCTTTTTTCAGTAAGTCATTACAGGGTTCTGAACTTAAGTATGATATAATGGAGAAGCACACATTTGCACTAGTAAAAGTTGTAAAAGATTTTAGGCCATATCTTGTTGGAGCAAAAGTAGTTGCTTACGTTCCTCATGCAACTGTCAAGGATATTCTAACACAGTCTAAAGTAACAGGTAAAAGATGCAAGTGGATCAAAAAAATTCAAGGATTTGACTTGGAGATTCAAATTACTAAATTAGTCAGAGGTCAGGGATTGGCTAGACTAATGGCAGAGGCAAATATTGAAGCTAATCAGATTTGCAATGTGGAAGAAGAAGATGTAATTGCAAGCATTGAGCATACTCAATGGTATACAGATATCATGTATTATCTTAAATACATGAAGTGTCCAGAGGGAATGAATGACAACCAGAAAAGAACGCTGATGTTGCAGGCGTCTAAATATGTTTTTATAGATGGAGATTTATTTTGGAAAAATAGGGATGGTGTATTATTGTTGTGTCTGGATGAATTTCAATCTAAACATGTTTTGAGTGAAATGCATGAAGGGGTTTGTGGAGGACATACTCTGCAAAAATAACTGCTCATAAAATTCTTAGAGCAGGGTATTATTGGCCTAAGAATTTTTATGACTCTTTTGCATATGTGAGAAAATGTGAAGCTTGCCAGAAGTTCTCTGGAAAATTGAAGTATCAGGGAGCTTTGCCATTACGACCTTTGCAGGCTGATGCCCCTTTTCATCAATGGGGAATTGATTTCATCGGAGAGGTACAAGAAAAATCAAGTGGTGTACATAGGTGGATTTTGGTGGCCACTGATTATTTTACCAAGTGGGTAGAGGCCATCCCAACCAAACAAGCTACAAGTAAGGTGGTGACACAATTCCTGATGGATAATATTATTACCAGATTTGGTATGCCATTGAGGTTGATTACTGATAATGGGATGTGTTTTAGATCGGATGAATTCAAAGGCTTATGTAACTCATATGGTATTTCCATTTCATATGCAGCCCCTTATCATCCACATGCTAATGGACAAGCCAAATCTAGCAATAAGAGTCTTCTGAAGATTATAAGAAGGATGTTAGGTCAGAATAAGAAGGCTTGGGATTCTAAACTAAGGCTGGCTATATGGGCTGATAGAATTACAATGAAAAAGGCAATTGGGAAGTCCCCATTTGAGTTAGTGTATGGAGCACAGGCTAGGGTGCCCTTGCAGAACTTGTTACCAGTTTACAAGTTTATTCTTCAGGAAGATTTGGATATTCCTAAACCCATGGAGGAAAGAATGGAGTAGCTAGCTGAATTGGATGAAATAAGAAGAGTGGTTCAAAATCAAAATATAAAGTTGTAGACACAGATGAAATATTTATTTGACAAAAAAGCAAAGGATAGGAAATTTGGAGAAGGTGATCTGGTACTGATGTGGAATGCAAGGTGCCAGGAAAAAGGAAAACATGGGAAATTTGAAGCCTTATGGCTAGGGCCTTTTGTGGTGGTTGGAAAGAAAGTCGAAGATTCATATTATTTGCAGAATATGGTTGGTGAGGATCAAGAATTGCCTATACATGGGCAATTTCTGAAACATTTTTTCTCTTGAAGTAATGCAGAGGATTAAGGGTTGCCAATGCATGGACAACTCTTGATGATCCTCTTTGAAATTCTTCTCCATGCACAGTAGTTTAGGAAATAAAAAGGAATAGGATTTGCAAGTACATGGACAACCCTGATTTTCCTTCTTTTGAAATAAATTCTTCCATGTACAGTAGTGTAGGGTCTCATTCATTGCCATTGCCATTTGTTCCATCCTGCTCACATGTTCTATCACTTTGAGTTTGGTCTGCTCACCCAGAAATCTGAATCATTGTAATGATCTCACTATCATTCATCCCCAGACAGAGCTACTATTAGAACTATAAAATTTTGAAATTTTTACAGTCTATTTCACTCAAGAATTCCAGCATTGAGTCTTCATCATGAGCATAAAAGTCCCTCTTTGTTTTTTCATGCTTATTTTCTATCATAAAATCCATTGAATTCATCAAGTCCTTCATTTTTTGTTAAAAGACCCGAATCGGCAAGACATAGTAAAGTCTCCATGACCTGATTTTTCACTAATATATGTTTGTTGTAGACTATTGGCAGCACAGTTTTCTTCTTTCGGTGACAGAAGGAGTCATTTCGGCAAATGGAATCATTGTCAGAGTGAAGTCATGGCGAATACATTGTGTTTCGCCGACCGGTGCATGTGGGAGTATATCGCTCAAGCTAAAGGTGTTCGGGATAATGTTTCAGCGAACTATATTTTTCTTGCTGACAGGCATCTATAAAAAATATATTGGCATATGTTGGGGGCATCGGTGTAATGTCAGGGTGAATATAATATGTCATACCGATTGTTTTGCAAATGAATGTTTCAGTAGGACTTATGTGCATCGGGAAAGGTCCTAGCGAAGCGGCTATTGTTTGGCCGAAATAACTTCAAGATTATTCAAAAGCTTTTGGTGAGAAGTTGTAGAGTCTTCACGATTCAAATCTTATGCCGATGGAGATATGCATCACCGGGAGAGGAACTTTTCGGCATAAGTTTCACTGAAGTATGAATATTATACTAACAGATGGTTCGGGGCGAGTTTTTCCGAATATAAGTAATCTGCAGGAATGATTTCGGTAAGACATTTGGTGTCGGTATGTGTCTTCTTGAAGGTTCATTGTCTCGCCGAAGGTATTGTTTCATTGGTTGGGTTTATTTCTTCGGCGAGAGAACTTGGTGGATACGACGAAATGAGAATTCATTGGTGAAAGGGGTGTTTTGTCTTAGCAAATGGAAGATACATTGAAAAGTACATATCGGTAAGATGCAATGATATCTACATAACATCTCCCCAACTTTGAAGGTCACAGTGAAGCAGGTGAAATGAAGAATGTATCGGCAAGAGTACAATTTTGTCTTGGCGACCCGGTGTAAATGAAGACTTTCAGTGAAACAAGATGAAGTCTGTGAGAGGTTTCCCCAATATCTATACGTTATAGCGAAGAACATAAAGATAAAGGATTTTAGTCGGTGTGAGAACATTAATGTCTCAGCGATTGGAAAATGATTTCAAGAATATATATTGGTATAGCACCATGAAGTCTATGTGACATCTCCTTGACTTGGAATTGTTACAGCGACATGAAAACAAAAGCGTGAGTCATCAAGTTGATTCCAGGTGTTGGTATATCTGCAAAATGTCATGGCGAATGGTGAAATAAATGTTGAAAAGGGATTTTTCCCCAGATTTGAAATTTTCTTATCGACAGTACATTTGACACAACAGTGCCAGTTTCAAAGGAGGCTTCATTCGTGCTTCATTAATGGCGTGATGGGATAAAACAGTATTGTTTTAATTAATTCCTCATTTCCAAATTGATTGCTGGTGAATTGGTGTGCTGAACAGAGAACCGAGACATTTTTCTAGTCTGAGGAGCTTGAACAGAACACTGTAAGTAATTGCTTCGTTGCTTTTCATATTTTGATTCTGTAAGTTTGAAAATGGAGTCTTCTGGTTCTGGAAAGGGTAAGGGTAGAAAGCTTGTTGAAAGTAGTCAGCCAAAGGGAAAGAAACAAAAGATTGATACAGAGCATGGAGGCACTGAAAGGAGGTTTAACCAAGACCTCATTGATCAACTACCTGGTTTAGGGCCTAAGGCTAGAAGGTCTGCACAGCTTAGGGCAGAAGTTGATAAGTTGGATGATAGATGTAAGTTCATAGGTGATGTCTGGACTGCTGTGAGAGGGTATGAGCTCTTCAATTTCCACTACCATAGGAGAAACCATTTTGAGCCATTCTGTAATCCATGGAAGTTGAATGTAGGGAAATTGGTGTGCCCTAATGTATTTGTAAATACAGAATTGGTAAAATTGCTTGCTGATAATTATGATCCAAAACATAAAGCAATATGTGATCCTTCTGGAAAACCACAGATACATGTGTCAAAAGAAGCAATTGGTGAGGTTTTCAAACTGGAAGGGTTTTGCAATGAGGAAATCAATTGTGAGGAGTTGCAGAAGGAATTTTCTAGAATGGATACAAGTTATAAGGGTTGGATCTTACCAATTCACAAGGTTAAACTAGGTAACAAATCAGAAACACTGGAAGATAGTGAAGGGCCTCCCTATCATGTAGATTTGTTTGAACCATATATGAAATATACATATTTTTCAATGTGTCAGGTGTTAGGGATGGATGCTCCAGAATTCATGTCCATGGTGCCAATGGTGATCACAGTAGATATTCAATATCACAACTCCAGGCCATTTGATTACACTTCATATATTTCTAAGGAGCTTGATTTACGATTAATGGCTATAAAGAGTGGAGCTTCTATTGTTCATCTAAGAAACTATTCATTGTTGATGCATTTAGTGCTGTATTTTGGACAAGAGCTAGGGGTATGGCCTCCAGAAATGAGAATTTCTCAGATTGGCAAAGAGGGTGAAGCGTTGCCTATTCAGTTGTGGACTGCCATTTGGGATAGTAGGTTTGCTAATTCTAGTTCTATTCATTTTGAGGAGTATTTTGTAAAGACATTGTATAAATTGTATCATTATCCTTGTAACTATTCATTGACTGATGAGATCAAAAGATTCATTCTGCCTAAAGACTTCAATGGGCCAATTGACCATAACTGGGGAGACTGGTATTGTTTAGAGGGAGCTACAACAATCAAAGTGTATGGATTTGAAGATGCTCCTTTTATTCTGCCAAGGACAGTTCCAAATAGGGTTGCATATTTGGAAATTGTCAAACAAATGGATTTCTGTAGTGTGATGCATTTCAATTCTTTTGGGAAGCAGGCTTTCATGCCAAGTACTTTGTGTTTTGGTGATTTTACTATATATGCTAAAGAAGGATATAATTCAATTCTTGATAAATTGTTGCATTATAACATGAAACAAGGAACACCCAGGAAAAACTTTGACCCTGAAGGATATATCAATTCAGCCAAAGAAAGGATTAACTTTGGAGGGTATCAACATATACCCTATCCTTTTGATGATATGATCAGAAATTTGGATGAAGATGAAGTAGAAACAGTGGTTGAAAGATACAACCAGGGGTTATAGGATATTGAACTATTGTCTTTTGGAGAAGAAGAAACACCAAGAGTTAATGTGCCACAGGGTAAAAAAGAAAAGATATCCAGGGTGAGGACTCAACAATATGTCTGCCCAGTTAGAGAACAAAGTATTGAAAGTGTTGATGTTGATACAAGGCACATGGAGTACAAGTCATTTGTTTCTGATGATGAGTTTATACATTCCCCAGAGTTTAAGGAATTCTTGTACAAGCAGAAGGGGAAGGAGATAAGGGAGAATGTTGATGATGTTACTTCAGGAAATGAGGAACAATTGTTGGCTCAATTGAGAAGATGTGTGGATGATGAAATGACAAAAATGACTCCTGAAATGGGAAGGAAAATGTTGGAGGATGTTGGTGTCATGATTTTTCCTGGCCTTGATTTGAATTCTGCATTGGTTTTTGATAGTTTCTTGAAGGGCAGTAACTCTATTCACAAGCTTGATAAGGAAAAGGTGACAGAAGTATATGCAGGGTCCAAGTATAATACTGATGAGGGATCATTGATGATATGGGATTTGTACCCACCACACAAAAAATCAGTAGTAATTGATACAGAAAAGGCGTTTGGCCATGTTATGACTCTAAAAGCTATAGAAATTGATCCTATTGCTACTGCAGATATTGGGGTAAATGTTGCAAAGTTGAATAAAGCACAAATTCAAATATTGATAAAAGAAAGAGAAGTGTATAAAGGAAATAATTAAAAATTGTTGAGAGAAAATGATAGGATCAAGGATTTGGTTGGTGTTTCAATGGGGACAACCAAAATGATTACTCAAGGAGAAAGCTCTCATGCAAAAGATCAATGGATAGGGTCAAGTGCTTATTCTCAGGGAAAGTATGATGCAATTGTTGCAATTGTTAAGAAGAGGCAGGATCAATTAACATCCTGGTTGAATAAATTATGGGGAAGATACTCTCATACTCTTGCTGCATTGAAGGAGCACACAAGGATGGATGGGCGAGTCATGGAGAAGTTTCATGAGTTGGCTCAAAGTGATGAGGCTAGCAGTTCTGCACTTGAGGCTGCAAATCATATAATCAATCGCCATCGAAATTTTTATGGTGAATTGCAAGGGGATGAGCAAGGGTTGATTGCAGCTGCTCAGAAAACTATGATTTCATTCTCTGATGATAAAGGTGAATTGAAAGAAGCCACCAGGTGGAAAAATGAATGTGAGTCAATGTTGAATGAAATCATGAAGATTGCTTCTGCAGAGGATACAACATTGGAAGAAGTGAGCAAGCAAATTGAGGAAATGGTCAAGATAGAAATCACAATCAAGAATGTTGTTGAAGATGCGGACACATATGAGCACCGAGATTATTTGGACCATCTCAATAAGACTCACTTATGGCTAAATAGAGCCTAATTATTCTCTTTCTTTTATTTTGTAATTGGTGTTTCCTATTTCTGAAAGGTTGTGACCTTTCATATTCTCAATGTATAAATGTCTATTTTGAAAATAATATGCGATATAGTAGAATAGGATAGAGAATAGAGAATACGGTGGAACACCATGTTTCACAGGGCTGAGACTCTACTGTATGTTTTGAAGTCATGGAGATATCAATGAACATCATCTGATTTGCTGGCGTATTCTGGTGTCAATTGTTGTGTTGTGCCAATTGAAATAATTATTTAAGTTGTCTCTAAAATTGATGTTGCTTGGTTATTTAAATTAGCATAACATGATTATGTCTGGTTTATCAGTACGTATTTGTCGTACCTGTGTGATTAGTTGATAGGTTCTTTCAAGGAAGGATTAAATCCTTTTGATTAATCACAGTAATCAAGGAATTTCATTTAGATCAATAAGAAGAACTTAATAATCACATTCTTGCATGTTTATACTAGTTATAAACAAAATATTGCAAACAATTTGAATGACCTCCAGAAAGAAGTCAGTTGTTTCAGATTTCATTTGACTCTGTATATTATATAAGGCACTGGTCTCTTTGTTTCAGTTATTTAGTTTCATATATACTTTTTACATCTGTTAATTGAGCTTATTAGGGATTAGTTTTGAATACTGGTATACAATATACACCAAATTAGTTTTGTTTTGTCCATTTCAATCTGCCATCGTGGAAAAATCATGGCATGAAGAGAATATCAATAGTCAAGTCTGCTTTATTTGTTATAGGTACACCCACCTTGGTCTAGCAGCACCTTGAGAGTAGAAGGTTTAATTGTTTTGAACCTTGTTCTATTACCCTAAAACGTTGTGAAAGCTTGGAAACCTTTTGTGGTTCAAACCTGCGTTTTTGAGAGCTAACATGACCCTAAAGCTTGCTATCCAGCCTATTCCATCTTTTTCTTCTCTCTGACTATATCATACATGGGAGGCTTATAATCGGCACATGCCACAATAGGATGGAGTGGTTGAAAGGACCCAATTGGAAACGGTGTCCCTTCAACCTTCCAAGTTATATATATCTTTCAACCTTTTTACATGTACCAGCATATTTCTATAGGGAGTTAGGTTCAGCTTATTTTAACTCATCAGTTAGACTGTTCCACCTCTATGATAGATATCCCTTTACAGATTCTCTTGTACTTTCTATCACCTTCTCATACTCTTTGTAATCTTCCTCTCTCTTAGGCAGGATCCTTCTGCTATAGCTCGGTCGGTAAAGAATTTTGTGCCATTCCTGGAAGATGTCTCTAGGATTTCTAGATTTAGCCCTGATAGGTAAGGGAGCATTGAATTATGTTTGCCTATAGGTCTTGTATTGTTGTCCCCAACTAGTCTAATTCTATATCCAGGACATAAATTCCCTCAATTGGAGATCCCCAATATACAACAATGGATTCCAATCATGTTCATGAGGCACAGCATAATTATGTAGATAGAGTTCACATAGCAAATTTTTAATTTTAGGGGAAGAAACCTAAAAATTTTGGAAAAATTCATGAGGGGTATCAATGGAAGACTTCAAACCTAAGAGAATCCTTGAAAATCTAAGAGAAAGACTTTACTCCTTCAAATATAATGCATAAACTCTAGGAGGAGTCCTACATTCTAACATTTGTGGCACCAAAGCTACTACATTGTCCACTTTTTCCTTTAAGGAAACAATTTCTTCATTCTTTTCTTCAATCTCAGCGTCTCTCTTTTTAATCTCCTCTTTTAATCTACATTTTTCCTTTTTCCATTCTTCTTCCCTTCTCTATATTTCCTTCCACAGGTTCAGGGCTACAATGCTTAAGGATAAATCGAAGGTTCTATGAATTCCCACCAAAATATTTCCTGGCACTACTTCTTGCTCTTCATATGGCACCAGTGGCAGTGATTGTTCACCTAGCTCAGGCTGCAAGGGTTCTTGTTCTTGTTGTAGGAACTCTTGCTCATGCTGCAGGGATTCTTCATCATGTTGCATGGATTCTTCATCATGCTCCTAATCTCAACTTGTTCTGTAATGGAAACAAGGTCTGCTAACCTTATGGTTTCCTGTTCCTCAAAGATGTCTTTTTCTTTAACATTTTCCTTCCCCATTTGGGATTTTGTGTCCTCTCCTGATGTTTTTCAAAGCCTAGGGATTCCTTTTGGAGGCATTGTAGTGGTTGGCCCAACTAGTCTTGTTTTTCTAGGAGGGTCCTCATGTTTTTCTTCGGCTGCAGGAAGAATAGTGTTAGCCTTTCGTTTCCTAGAGCATGATGTCCCTTCCTCTGTTGTTTGCATTTTAGCTTTTCCCTACCTTATTTATGCCTTCTTCTTTTGTGCCCTAGTTCGAAATAGGTTTACAAGTGGAACATCATCATTAGATTTTAAAGAGGAGCTATCACTGTCAGAATGTTCTACCTCAGAGGAACTTATTTCTATGGTTTTCTCAGCTGCAAGAGGGTTTACACTATGACACATTCATCCTTCTCCCATGCCTCATATGATTTAGGAGTTTGAAGTGCACAAAATGGAGATTTGACTGTCGGCCCTCGCAAGTAAGGTACTTCACAATGTGGATAGCTACTTGCTTCCATGGCTCAGGTAGAGAGGTTCTCTTTGCGCCTTGCTTATCCACATCTAATGGAGGGTCACCAAGTTTAGTAAATTTGGTCCTAGCTGACCTAGCACCTCTGGTAGCAGGGTAATTTTCACCATCGGCAGGCAACCCTATCACCTCCGCAATTCTCTCTTCTGTAGCAATTACCTCCAACCCTTTTACCATGGCCTTTCCTTCAGAGAGTTTCTGCTCAAATTCAAGCACAATGTCTTCATCATATTTGTTAAGCTTCAGGAAATAGTCTAACCACCCACAATTTCTGAACTCTTGCTAGGAAGGTGCATACTGCAATACTACCTCATGAATAGTACGTTCATTTCTAATTAACTACCCTCCCATTGTTTAGTTGTATGCAATTCAAACGACTACTTTTGCAATTTTCCTCCTGCAATCTCTCTTTGAAAGACATTTTTTTTCTTTCCTACAACACTACTGAATTCCCAATGCCAATTTCATATGAATTTACCTTTTGGTGACTTAGGAATTATGACTAAGGCAATAAGGTGGTAAAGAATAATAAATGAAGGAGATTATCAAGAAAAATGGCAGCGATTTGGTGTCACTTCACACATGCAAGTCGTCATTTCATTTTATCATTCAAAGTTAGTTGAATTCAAATTTGCTAACATGGACCAACATGGGTTGACATGTGGACATATGATTCACATTTCCCCCCAACCTAAATTTGAGAATGTGTCCTCACATGCGGGATGGTAATGACAATTTGACAGGCCAGGGGATAATTACATGCTATGGAGAACATCTACATTAATTTACAGTAATTAAATAAACGTACTAAAAGATAATTAAGATGTAACAAATTGATGCACACATACCTGGATTCATGGAGTATCTGTTGCAAATAATATGGAGGAAGTACCAGTCACCTTTTAAAAAGTTAGTTGAGCAATTAATGGAAGTGGAGATGGAATGAAGTGAAGTGATGGCGGCATGATGGAAGAGAGAGAAAGTTGGAGATGGATGGGAAGATGAATTAATGAAGAACTTGAATCCCACAAGAGTGGAAGTCTTTATTATGACAAGTTACGTACCTTAGTTAGCCAAAAGAAGGGACACTAGGTCTGCTTCCTTTGGTTGTAGGAAGTTTGGGTGTTGCATGTTGAGTGAATTGTTGTAGGAATTCCTCCTTAGAAATCGGCTTGTGATACAACCTAAGGCGATGACCATTGACAAGCAGCTTAAATCTGACACCTAGTCAATGGTAGTGAGTTGAACAACACCGCTGGAGAAGACTTCAGCCACTTCATATGGTCATATCCACCTTTTTTGCAATCTACCATCATTGTCTTGGTATCTTGAGTCATAATGAAGTGCCCAGTGACCTGGCTAGAATTTTTTATCTTTTATGAACTTGTCATGCCACTTTACTCTTTGATTCTGCACTATCTCTGTGTGATGAAGTGTTGATTTCCTCATTTCATCCAAGGCATTTAGTTGCAGGATTATATCCTTTTGTGCCTCAGTGATGTCTATTCCAAGATCCAATGTAGTCCTAAGAGTTTTATGTTCAAACTCTATAAGCAGCTGCATCATAATTGTTTTCCCATACAACTCAAAAGGAGTGTAGCCAGTGGTTGTCTTTCAACTGATTCTATAGGCCCAAATAGTTTATGGCAGCCTATTTTCCCAATCTTTTCTATGAACATCCATTGTTTTGGTTAGGATGGCCTCAATTTCCCTATTGGTCACCTTAGACTAGCCATTGGATTGTGGGTGATATGGAGTAGACTTGTTGTGCCTGATGTTGTATTCATTGACCAGTGCTATAACAAGGGTTCATGTGAATTGAGCCCCTTGATCAGTCACAATTTCTCTTGGAACTTCATAATGTGTGAAAATTTCCTCATAGAGGAATTCAACAACCTTGTTATCCCTTGCATGCTTCATAGCTTTAACTTCAACCCACTTAGTTACATAATCAATACACACCAAGATGTAGGACTTACCATTTGATGGTGGGTCAATGGGTCCTACAAAATCAAGTCCCCATTTTTCAAATGGTATGATGACTACCTGTGGAAATAGAGGCATCTCATCAGACTTAGTTAGCTGGCCTATTCTCTGGTATCTGTCACACTTCCTAGTATATTTGTCTGCATCTTTGTGAAGCATGGGCCAATAATATCCTGTATTCAGGATCTTCATTGTTGTCCTCTTGGATGCAAAGTGTCCTCCATATGGTTCATTGTGACATGCATGCAGTATGTCATATGTCTCATCTTCTCTCACACACCTCCTCATCACATGGCCTAGTCTAGTGTGAATAGGCATCGCACAATCCATGAGAAAGAAATTTTTTTCTCAATGAGAACCCTTCTCTCTTTTGGAGAGAAGTGAGGGGGAACTCTCCCTATGACCAGATAGTTTGTTATGTCTGCATACCAAGGTGTATGCACACTAATGAAAAAAAAATGTTCATCAGGGAAAGAATCATCAATGACCTGATTGTCCTCTGATGTAATCAACCTAGAGAGAAAATCTGCTACAACATTTGCTTTTCCTGGCTTATCAACAATAGTGATGTCAAATTCTTGCATGAGTAGCAACCATCTTGCCAATATTCCTATAATTAAAGGCTTATTCATAAGATATTTTATTGTTGCATGATCTGTGTGAACAAAAATATGATATTCAGTGATGTAGTGTAGACAGTAAGAGCATAGAATTACTACCAACATCTCTTTCTTTGTGCTTGTGTGGTGGACTTCGGCTCCTTACTGCAATTTTTTGTTAACAAAATAGATTGCATGCTTTCGATTGTTCCCTCCTTTTTCCCCAAAGAAAATCCTATAGCATAATCTGATGCATTAGTATGAATGTGGAAAGGGAGTTCCCAATTAGGTCCCTTTAGTATAGGAGCATGGGTTAAGGCCTCTTTCAAAGTAGAGAATTCTTTGTCACAAGCTTCTGTCCACTAGAATTCAACATCTTTGGTTAATAAGCCATAGAGTGGTGCTTCCATTTTACTAAAATCCTTGATGAAACGCTTATAATAGCCTACATTACCCAAGAAACTCCTAACATATTTTTGTTTTGTAGGAATGGAAAGATTGGAAATCACCTCAATCTTAGTTGGGTCCACTTGAATTCCTTTGTGAGAAATGTAGTGGCCAAGGACAACTCCTTCCTGCATTAGCATGAAGCACTTTTCATTGTTTAAGGAAAAATTATGTTCTTCACATCTTTGTAAAACCTTTTTCAAGTTCCCTAATGCTTCATCAAAATCTGCACCGTAAGTGGTGAAATCATCCATGTAAATTTCCATGCATTCATGTGAAATGTCTGAGAAGATGCTAATGACTGCCCTTTGAAAAGTTGTAGGTGCATTGCAAAGACAAAATGGAAGCACTAAATAGGCATAAGTTCCCCAAGGACAGGTAAAAGTTGTCTTCTCTTGGTCCTCAGGTGCAATCTGTATTTGATTATACCCACTAAATCCATCCAAGAAAGAGAAGTACTTCTTTCCTGCAAGTGAATCCAGAACTTGGTCTATGAAAGGAAGAGGAAAATAATCCTTCTTAGTGGCAGAGTTAAGCTCCCTATAATCAATATAGACTCCATTTTCCTCCCTTCTTAGGTACAATCACCAAAGGAGAGACCCACTGGCTATCTGAAATGGGATAAATAAACCCTGCATTCAATAGCTTTTGTAGTTATCCTTTAACAATCTCCCTTAATGTAGGATTGAATCTCCTTTGTGGTTGTTGTACTAGTGTGATCTTCTCTGATGTAGATCCTATGTGTGAAGAGTTTAGGATCCAATCCTTTCATGTCATGGTAATCCCATGCAAATGTAGACTTGTGCTTTTGTAACAAGTCTGTCAGGACCAATTGCTGCTCCTGAGTAAGCTTGTTATTGATGTTCAAATACCTCCCTTCTGAGACCTGCACTTGTGTGGTTAACTCTACCATAGCCATTTCACCAATGCTTGACATTTTGAGCTCATGTGGTAGCAATGTGTGAGACATACCCATTGCTGTAGGAAGTTTAGCTGCAAGAGCATGTAAAAGTGTCTGCAATGGTTCAACAAAACCAAACTCAAAATCAGGGAATTCTTCATGTGTTTCATAGTTGTTATGAATTATATTGGATAATATGTCATCCTCTTGTTGTAGCTACAGGAAATGACTTCTACCTATCATCATGAGTTGTTCCATTGAATTGATCTCCTCAGCTTCTTCACCAACATGCGGCCAGACAGGGTTATCCATGTCATGAGATGGCTAAGCATGAGGATAAAGGGAAAGCTTCTTGGTACTTCTACCAATAGAAATAGTCATGTTCCTAGCTCGACATCCAATGTAGGCATTTGTTGTGGCCAACCATGGCCTTCCCAAAATGATGGGATACCCTCCTAATGAACCTTTAGGGGAAAGGATCATGAAATCTGCTAGATATTCCCAGGAATCTAGTATGACAACAAGGTCTTCTACTACACCATCAGGTTTGACAGTGGAACTATCAACAAGTTGCAAGACAGTAAGAGTAGGCTGCAGATTTGTAATGTTCAGTTGCTGCAGGATATCCCAAGTCATCACATTAATAGTTTCCCCCAAATCTACTAGATCATTCTTCATTTGGATCCCATTTATGATGACTTCAACTGCAGCTTCACAGGTCATTGTGCTTAGGAATAGTTACTTTCCCAAGCACCAATATCTGCCAAGCTGTCCTACCATGGGCCGGTGGTGGGGTCTTTCACCTGCACCAAGATTTTTGGGGCATGTAGCAGAACACCTTGCCATATATAGGAACATCTTTTTATGGCCTGAAATAGGGTATGTCTTAAAATAAATTATTTCCAGCTGAAGTCTAGGAGAATATCAAAAGTTGTTTCTTCCTTTGGCTTGAAAACTTCTAACCTTTGAGGAAATGGTGGTTCTGGATCAGATTGCAGAACTGGTTTAGGATTGGTAGAAACACTTGG